>VUQI01037409.1:11619-22077 GCA_015106735.1 Paratilapia polleni
TACATTAAAAACATTATAAAAAAAAAAAAAAAAAAAAGCAGATCAAGATATAAAGTTCAAATGTTTAAAAGTCCCATGGTGTTAATGCATGTTAACATCAAGGAAGATTCCTCAAGTCTGCCCAGGTATGTGCATGTTGATGAATGTGGCCAGCGGGTGTGCAGTGGTGGGTAGTAGGTGTTGCTGTGCGTCACCTCTGCTCTTCCTTGGATAAAGCAAAAATTATTCTACACTAAGTTGAACAGATAGGGCCAACTTGAAATAGCCATAAACCAGCATCTGTCCATATTTTCCTCACTGAACCAGGCTTGTAACATTAGTCTGCACCAACACCCAGTTAATCACACACACACACACACACATACAATATCAATTTGTGGAGCACAAGCACAGCGCAGTAATAAATATGCAAATAACCCCACAGTCTGTGTTTGTGTGAGCATCTGTGTATGCGCTAAAGGAAACAAATAGTACTCACAGGGAGAGTAGGCGTAAGCTTTTATGTCATCCTGAGTTGAAATGACACACCCAACAATCCACAAGTCCACACCCAACATGCATACACAAAAATGACCTATCCATGACAGCAGCTGTATACAGGTGGATCAATTGGAAAACAGTGCTATCCACTTCCCCTTCAACCCTTAAGCACAAACACACTATCCATGACTGTGACAGTGGGATGGGAGAGGGGGTGTCTGTCATTGTCCTGTAAGGGGATATCTGAGCTGATGTTGGCGACTTATCCACACTCTTCATAATCCATTGTGTGTCTATTTTTGTGTGTGTTGGTGTGTATGTGTGTAGCAACCAGGCCTGGTGTTGTTGATAAGGGCTGAGGGCTTAGTCCTCAGTCACAGGGACACACTCGGAGCATTAATGAGCCCACAGCACAGAGGAGAGCCTCTGCCAAAAAGGTCTTTATCAGCCACTAGGAGCCTGCGTGTGCATGTGTGTGACAGAGAGAGTGAGTGAAAGGGGGAGATTCCCTGTGTTTTTGTTTATTTTACACAGTGCACAGTATTTTTAGTAAAAGTACTGATGCTCAAACACTCTCCCTCTCCACACACAGAGCATTGCCTTAGTAATAGCCTGAAGGTGAGGCTGAAGGTTGAGATGCAACACACAGCAGTTCTGTCTGAGAGGGCACATCCATCACATTAGACAGCTTAAACTGAGTGTGTGTGTATGTATGTGTGTATGATATCACAAGTTAGTTAGTTGGATAATAGGGTGATTCTGTTAGAGCGACCGAAGCCAAGCAACAAGGTGATTGAATGGCAGAGTATTATACTGGTTGTCAACGTGGGGCTGTGGATAAACGTCAGAATCAAAATGGAGACATGGACAGACTGACAAAAGAAGAGAGTCAGGGTTGCCAAGAGGAAACGTCTGCATGTCTGTCTGCAGCAGACTGTTGCACATAACACAAAGAGAACAATATTTCTACATGGTTCTCATATACACATCGAGTGCAGCAGCGAGAGATGAGTATTTCAAAGCGTACACAGAGCCAGCGGAAAAGACACTAACCTATGCACAACACTGCAGAAAAACTGTTGTCAACTCCAACTTTGTGATAAATAGCTTTTCTTCCACTCTCCCTCTGATTTGTCATGTTTCAGTAACCAGGAGGCATTGCTTTCATCTACAAAAGGTACAAAGCAGAAGGAGGAAGGATGGTGACATCAGAAGATGTGATGTATAGTCTCTGTTAAGGACCTGAATTTTGTTTATCATTTACTTTTGAATTATTAAGTAGAATCAAGAAATCACTCAAATAAGCAGCCGATCGGTCTGTCGTCCAAAGAGAGACAGATGAAAACGGGACCGAGCAGAGCGAAACTTGAGGGTGGTTTTGAAGTATTTCAGGTTTAGGACTGTGCATTAAGAATTTATGGGATCTAAGTGATGCTGGTTTGAGATTACAGCAGGGGTGGGGTTCACTCAGCTGTAGAGTGATACTGGTGCTTGGCAGCGGGGAAACTGCTGAGTTGTGTGTACCATTTCACAGTGGGGAGTATTTCTCAGATATACACACACAAGAGGAGAAAGTTTAAGCAAAACAGTGGGGGGCAGAAAAAATATTTGGTATATAAAAATTCTACCTTCAGGTAACAAAAGCACCTTTGCAAGTGAATCATACAGGGTTGCATAACAATTATGAGATTTAACATGAAACCCTTCTACTTTTGGTCTGGTCACAGATGGCAAATTCATCTGATAAATGAATAAATAACAAACAATGCAACATATATATATATATTAACAGAAAAAAATCACTGTATGGGAAATAAAACTGATGAGAATTATGGAGGAACCCTATTCTGCACGATTCATTAGATATTGAGATTACAAAACTGGTCATCTGTCTATACTGTAGCCCGCACACAGAATGTACCAAAACACATATGGCCAGATAACATGTCTGGTTCCTTAAGCAGCGTCTGTCTGCTTCCCCAGCCCTCGAGTAATAGCAGTCATTACCGCGCCCATGCAACATGAGCGCACACTCACACATTGTCCAGCAGGTTATTACAGTGGCAGTGTAGCTTATTACCCTGCCTCAGCACCACTCAATTATTCAGCCTGAGTCCACAGGGAAAGGAGTAGCAGCTCAGTGTGCTACTTACAATATGCCTAAGTAGGCCAAAGAGACTGACTTAAGTATGACACAGAGATGCAACAAAGCATCACCAAAGCAAACCGTGTAGAAATTGGCAACTGCAAGATTACATATTTTCAAAGCTGCTTTAGCAATTCAGTGCACATGTGTGTACTTTTACTCATGTTGACTTCATTTTATGGTCAAGAAAGCAAGTCATCATTAAATTACATGGGGAAGACTTGGTTTAGTTTTGGGACTTGGTTTTGGATAATGTGAGTTTTAAGTAAATATTTTGGCAAACCTGGTTAAGAGGGGTTAGGAAGCCAAATATATCAATGGCTGGAGGAGGGAAAATTAACATGTTAAATATCAACATGAAATAATTCTGACTTCACGTTTTTGCCACGTTTGACCTTCATCACTCAAGATATTTCCTCTCACAACCTTCCCGATGATCCTTCTTTAATAGTACTAAAACTGGTATATACCCAGTCAAACACACCTTTGTCAGACTGCTTACATTTACACAAACCACAGAGGTCGATACAACCTTGCTTCATTCCTCCAAAGTTTATTAAATACATTTACAATTTCATGAAGAAATACAGAGACAAGAGAAAGGGGGCAGAGGGGGAAGAGAAAAGAGGGAGCAGATCTATTTTAGAGTGAGATTAAGCAGAGCTGTGTTGAAATAGAAGCCCTGACCAACCAAGCCATGATCTGGGGACTTATTAAAGACTCTTATTAAAAGTTAAGGAAGGCCCTAAGAACCTTACAGTAAGTGAGGGGGTGAGAGAATCACATAGTGGAGGGGGTGATGCGTGTGGCAGGGAAAGGATTGTGCTTAAGCTCTCTTTTCTTTGCTCTCTCTATTCCTTCCTTTCTTTTCACACGTGCACACACACACTCATTTTGACATCTTAGTGGGGAACTCCATTGATCTAATGCTTTCCCTAGCCTCTTACCCTAACCCTAACCATCAGAAATTAATGCCTAACCCTAACCCTTACCCTAAACCTAACCATAACCTAACTATAACCCTAACCCTAAAACCAGGTTTTGAGCCTCAAAAATGCTCAAACATGCCTTCAAATTCTTTAGGACCAGCATTTGGTCCTCACAAATCACGGTTGGTCCTCACAACTATAGTTTTATGCCAATTTTTGTCCTCACAAAGATCTCTAAACAAGTACACACACACACACACCCCAAGACCCTCTTTCTTCACACTCATCTGCAGTGACTGCTCCTCACTCTCCAACCAGGTCAGCTAAATAAAGTCCACAGTTTTAGCCTAATTTCTGACAGCCTGAAGACTTTACAGAAATGCAGTGTGAACACACAAAAGCAGTTGTGTGTGTGTGTGCACATGCAATTGCTGGTTATAGATCTGGGAGTAAATCCTTTTTCCTGTATTGTTTGGCAGTGTGCAGCACAGTCATTGAGCATAACACAGGCCTGATGCAAGCTGATTTGGTTTGGCGCAGTCCTGTGTAACTGCAGCCTATCCCGTAGAGAGTAGAGGGAGTGCTGTACCACCTGCTTATTGATCAGCTAAAAGATAGGGCCTACAGAGCTAAACATCAAACGCCAAGGGAGGTGTTGGCGTAGAGCTGACTTTCTACCTCCTCTGTAACCCAGGAGATGTGGATCGAAGACCAGAGTGAGAGAGTGAGAGATGACCTTAAACAACTGGTGACAACAAAGAAAAAGCAGCATATATACATTCCTATTAAGTCTTTCTCTTTCCCTCTCTCTTTAAATACTACCCATCTACCTATCATCAGTGCTTTGTCCTTCAAACCAAAGGAGGCAGGAAGTATAATGGAAACCATGGCAACGAGACAGCACTGCTTAGCGTGAGCGAGGATGGATGAATGTATGGATAGATGGGTTTTCTGAGAGGACAGCTGAAGGGGAAGTGAACTGAGAAGATATGTTGAAGAAATAATATGATTCTCAACACTGGTTTTCCACACTTACAGAGACACACACTTACATACAGCATGTGTGGAACTTCCTTTTCCTGGCAAATCTGCAGGACTTTGAGGCATAATGTGAGCCGGTGCTTTGGTTTAATAAGGGCTCTGTGGGGTTTTCTTCACAATTTCCAAGTCTCAGCTATCAAAGTTACTCATTAAACATATACAGCCCACAGAACTAAGCTGGACTCAAACCAACAGAAAGCACACAGTTATTCCCAGTCACTGAGGTTTTGGCACCAAGTCTGTTTTATGAACCTTAGCTAACAGCTTGTAGTGGCTTACAATGTTATGCTGCTTTCCCCCCAGCAGCAAGCTGGAATTATAATGTCAAATTTAAAACAAACGTCACTAAAACAAATGTACAAGGATTAATGTGAATTTATTCTAATTTATTCCAGACTTAATCCCTCATAATATCCCTCTTAAGTAGCTGTAAGCAGACAGATGCACATAAGCTCACACATGAAATAATACCTGCAGTCAGTCCCTTTTCCAGAGTAACCATCACTAGGACTAGTCAGATAGCATGTCTTTCTTGTTCAGACCTGTTAGATAACAAGTGAGTACAGAGTAAAGGGAGAAAAAATACTTGGAGTGTATTTTTTATCTACTAAACTCTAACTTACAAAAACATGTAGCAGTAGGCCTAATGTCATTTTATTGTAGCAAAGCACATTGTTTTGCATGCTTTCATATAAGAAAAATATATTTAGTGAATTAATTTAATTAATTAAACTATAACTTATGTCGTGTTTTAGCTTGGTAAAATGTTACTTACAACAGCCTATTTGAGCTAAATTAAAAAACAGAAAACAAATTCCTTTAACTCACTCACCAGCCACTTGTTAAAAAGCTTCACTTGCTTTTTAACACAAATATTTAATCAGCCAATCACATGGCAGCAACTCAGTGCATTTAGACATGTAGACATGGTCAAGATGACTTACTGAAGTTCAAACTGAGCATCAGAATGGGGAAGAAACGTGATTTACGTGACTTTGAACGTGGCATGGTTGTTGCAGACAGATGGGCTGGTCTGAGTATTTCACAAAATGCTGATTTATTGAGATTTTCCTGCACAAGCATCTCTAGGCTTTATAAAGAATGGTCCAAAAATGAGAAAATATCCAATGAGAGGGAATTCTCTTGTTGATGTCAGAGGTCAGAGGAGAACGGCCAGACTGCTTCAAGCTGTCTGTATCACATATTTGACACTAATAGTATTTCACAAAATGCTGATCTACTGGGGTTTGTCTACACAACCATCTCTAGGGTGTGCAGAGGATGGTCTAGGGTGTGCAGAGGATGGTCAAAAAAAGAGAAAATATCCAGTGAGTGGCAGTTCTCTGCATGAAAAATGATCAGAGGAATATGTTCAGACTGCTTTGAACTGATAGGAAAGCAACAGTAACTCAAATAGCCACACGCTATAAACAAGGTATGGAGAAGAGCATGTAAGAAGACCACATCCACTTGTTACAACAAACATCTGCAGAAGAGCATCTCTGAACAGACAACACCTTCAAAAGCAGATGGGCTACATCAGCAGAAGACCACACTGGGTCCCACTCCTGTCTGCTAAGAACAGGAAACTGAGGCTACAATTCACACAGGCTCACCAAAACTGGACAATATAGGACTGGAAAAACGATGCCTGGTCTGATGAGTCTCCATTTCTGCTTCGACATTTGAATAATAGGGTCAGAATTTGGGGCAAACAACATGAAATCATGGTGTGGGGGATATTTTCTTGACACACTTTGGGTCCAGCAGTACCAGTTGAGCATTGTTTAAATACCACAGCCTCCCTGAGTATTGTTGCTGACCATGTCCATCCCTTCATGACCCCAATGTACCCATCTTCTGATGGCTGCTTCCACAGGATAACACACCATATCACAAAGCTCAAGTCATCTCAAACTGGTTTCTTGAACATGACAGTGGTGAAGTGGGAGATCAGCAACATGGATGTGCTGTCAACATATCTGCAGCAATTGTGTGATGGTATCATGTCAGTATGAACCAAAATCTCTGAGGAATATTTCTAGCACCTTGTTGAATCTGTACCACAAAAAATTAAGGCAGTTCTAAGGGCAAAAGGAGGTCCAACTCAGTACTAGCTAGGTGTACCTTATAAAGTGGCATGTGAGTGTATTTTAGTATGTTTTAGCTTACAATAACTTGAATCAAACATGCAGCATTTAGTCTCATTAATCTCATGTAGCATGTGTTAGCATGTTTTAATCTAATAAACTGTGATTTATAGCATCTTTCAGCCTAAAGTAGAAAAAATATGGCTGCTATATATTTTAGTAGCTTTTATCCCATAATAACATATTATAGGCTACATTATTTATTTTAACCTGTAGCAGGTTTTAGCATGTCTTAGTTTAAACGTTTAAGCCTAATAAATGTAAATCTGCTATAGGTTTACCATATTTTAGCTAAACAATAATTTGAGGCATGTTTTAGTATGTTCAGCTAGGTGTGTGAGCCAAATGTTTGTTTTAACCAAGGCTTAGATTTTTTTTGGACCAGTAAACTTAAAATGTTGCGTGTTTTCTCCAAACTCAATTAAAACTCATTATTCCTTAAGTATTATTTATTCCAAATATGAAAATATTGTTTTCAATTACATACTTATTTTCAGCAATTAACTAAACCATCTTAACTAATAATGGACACAACTATTGTTGTAATTTTAGTAAGAAGAGCAGAAAACCTGTGGTAACCTCAGGTGTTCTCTCTTTGACTGATTAGATCAAGTCCTGCTTAAAATTTCCAAGCATTTCTTGTTTCACCTGTGAGCCTACATTCTCCTTTACAAATTTTGTTAATTAATGGTCATGAAGAGACCTTCATTTTGGTAAATTGAGTCAGTAATCATATACAAAACATACCCTGAATAAAGGTCAAGGTCTTTTAGAATAATTATGGCCCATGGGTGCCAGTATGTGTGGTAATTCTGTTATGCTGAAGTAATTAGATAGGTGCTTTCATTCATGAACAATATTTTGTGGAAGTAAACATAAAACTATGTCCAAATCCTCCTAGACCTCCACCTAAGGTCTCAATACACATCTTAGGTGGACTAACTCAAATGCATTATTTAATTCATCACCATTGCTGACACTAGTAACATTGCAGGAAACTGTTTAGGATTGATAATTGTACCATAAAAGATATTTATTGAGAGGCCCAGAAATCTGAGAGTTGACCACATGAAATCAAAACTTTTCCTAATAGCATCTGTGTTGAAGGCGTTCTCCTAAAGTGGAAGTCATCACAACACACCTGCTGTGCTTTCCAGTTGTAGCTTACTTTAGGTCTAAATGCTCAACCAGGTCCGTCACAGTTTCTTGAATTTGGTTGACACTGACTGACAGTGTTTTGGTCTGAGTTCTACTCCCCCATGTTGTTTTGATGGATTCATAGGGATCACAGAGGAGGTGAGAGGAAGAATACAATGCACTGTTGCACTGATGGACATAGATATGGAAAAGGGTATGCCGTTTTTTTGTTTTGTTTACACCAGTGGACCAAACATTTCTCCACTGAGAGGTGGACACCAAAATATTCTGACTGGGCTGTAAACCAATTAAACCAAAAAACAGCATGTATTAATCATTAAGTAATAAGAGGAAAATGTAGTATTTTTCAATCACAACATAGATTTAAACTTCAATTTTGTTAGCAATAAACTATACAGTATTCTTAGTTTTCATTGCCTCTTCTTGAGTGGACACCACTATTGCATGCTTTTTTATTTTTCCCCATTTCCCATAAAAGAAGGTTGTACACTTACCCTAAGCTGTGACTCCATGTATGCATTCCACCACTGAAAGCAACTAGTGTCAAAGCAGCTGAGGAAGACGGATTTAAACAATTTCATCTCATCTCATTTCCACATCCTCTAGTCCCCCTCTGCTTCTGCAATCTTCCTTCCATCGTTCCCTTCATTAAACTGCCCCCTCTCCTTGTTGAAAGACTGGCAAGAAAGCTGGTTATTCAAATTTAAATCAACACTGACAGAGAAGCAGATGTAAAAGGAGAGAGAGGGGTAAAGAGAGCTTACAAAGCTTGTACCTGACGTTGTTAGTATTAATGTGATTCCACCGCAAGGGTTGGGATCGATGCAGTCAGATGAGGGACTGTGTTAACATCCTAATCTCTAATAGCATCAGAGCAGCCAGACTATAAAAACCTCCACCAGTTCAACCATGAACACACACACACACACACAAGCACAGATCAAGATGATAAGACAGACTGAGAGGACACAAGGAGCCATTAGAGGAAGACCTGTATTGTGTGCTGAAAGAGAATACCCAGATAGCCCTGATGACCCCATATGTGTTCTTCACTGTTGTTCATGCAGAAGCTCAGTTCACTGGAAACCACTGAGCAAAGACCAAGCAAAAAATGTCATTTATTCATTCAACTGTAATTTTTTTACTCAAAGTGAGAGCCTATTTTCATTCATAATTGTGTTATTTTCTGACGTCTCTGCAATAAAAAAATTGAAGCTGCTCCTTGTGACCAATGCAGACATTAGCTTCAGATATAGCACATATTAAAGCTGCAGTAGACAAAGTTTTTATGTGGGAGACCAAAAAAAAAACAAAACAACTGACTGTTATCAACCTGCTTAAATGACTTCAGACTGCACAAGAGAAAGAACAACTCTAGCCTTTCTAAGCAACATAGTTTTGCCCCATTTGCTAAAAATAAAATTTTGGTGGCAGCTATATTCAGAGAAGAGGGAAAAGCACAGGAAGTGACAATTTTAAACTGGGGTAGTGAAACACAAAAATTCCTAATAGTGAGCAGTGGAATCATGTCAGCCAAAAGTGACAGATGAGCCTGATCAGGATAATTAACTCTCAACTGACATTTAAGACTGTAATTACACAAAAAGTTTTTATTTTTCAGACTGATGGCTCCTCCAGTAATATGCTGTCAAATAACATAACGACAGCAAGCACATGAGCATTTTAAAATAGCAGCTCATATTGTTGACATTACTTTCGGCCTAACAGTCTATATGCCACATGACCCCAAAAAAAGGGTTCAACTGTGTTCTGGCTTGTTAGAAAAGCCTTAGGGTAATCAAATCAGTTTCCAAAAATCATGGGACACTGTTTAAAATTGAATAATAAAATATGCAGTGACTTGCAAATCAACATCCCACAACTAGTCAGGTCAATTGTCAATAGGTCAGTAACAAGACTGAGTATAAAAAGAGTCTTTTAGGAGTAAAGATAAGGAGGGTTTCAACACTCTGCGAAAGACTATATGGGAAAATAGTTCAATACATTAAGAATAACATTTTTCAACATAAAATTGCAAAGAAATTGGGAATTTCATTATCTATGCTATATCATCTCATCACAAGATTCTGAAAACTAGTGACAGCATGGGCTCAGGAACAATTCTGAAAACCATTGTCACTGAACACAGTTCACTGCTGCTTCCACAAATGCAAGCTTAAACTCTACCATGCAAAGAAAAGAACATAAATAAACAAGATCTCATTTAAGATGGACTGAAAGGAACTGGGAAAACTGTCCTGTGGTTGTATTCTCCAGGCTAAGTAAAAAAAGAGGGACCATCAGGCTTGTTATTGGTGTACCTTTAAAAAGCCAGCATCTGTAATGTAAGGGGGGGTGTGTTAGTACACATGACATGAGGAGCTTGTACATATGTGAAGGCACCATTAAGGCTATACAATGCAAATTTTTCCATATTATATGCTACCATACAGTGCCTCTAAAAGGTGTGGCGTGCATTAGTATTCAGCCCCCTGAGTCAATACTTTGTCGAACCACCTTTTGCTGCAATTACAGCTGCAAGTCTTTTGGGGTA
>VUQI01037411.1:14416-25773 GCA_015106735.1 Paratilapia polleni
AAAAATTTTGGCCTTTTTTTTTTTTAAAAAAAAAAAAAAAAAAAGAACAAAGAAATTAGTGCATGGATTATAATCATGAATGTTCTTAGTGGGAACTTGAATTTAACCCCCGCAGTGGCAGCACTTTCTGTACATGTTGACCTTTGCTGCAGCACAGTGCAGCTCTTCGCTTTTAATTACACGGGGCTGTGTCGCAGTATGGTCCTGTGGTGCACCACTGTAAATGCCACAGTGTGATTTGTGCTGGACTGTGGAGAGAGCTGTGAGATAACTATTAATATAGGCCGCTGAGCTCCTAGACTCAGTTGTCAGCTCCTTAAAGCTGTCATGTCCTTTCTTTTTTTTTTGTTCCAACCATTAGTGCTGAGCCAGATAATGTGTCCAGCAAATGTCAATGTGATGTGAATGCCAGTGGTCCTGTGCGTATCAGTATTAATTACCTTTAATGTAGACTGTTTAAAAATGTGTTTCCTTCTGACACTTATTATATGACTCATGCTAACACAACTCTTTTCTTTGCCTTTCCACAGGATTCGGTGTCTGAGCCGACTCTGTCCACCAGCAGCAGTGCAGCGGAGCAGGGAGCTGTCCTCGGTGCTGAATTTATCAGCTCACAGAAATCCCCATTGCACACTCATGTGCCAGGGCTGCTCCTGATACCTCCTATTCCTTGCAGCAACTGACCACCACCACCTCTACACATCCAAGATGGACGATGACGGTCGCTACAGAGACAGGCGCTCAGACTTCATCCACGGCGCCAAAGACATTGCCAAAGTTGCTAAGAAGCAGGTTGGCAAGAAGATGGGGCGTGGCATGGACAAAATGACAGACGAGTACACCAAACGCTCCTATAAGCGATTTGAGGAGGAAGATGATGACGAAGACTACGCCGGCGTGCCCAGCAATGATGGCGGATATTATCGCAATGACAGCCGTGCCAATGATGATGAAGGCCACAGCGACTCCACTGAAGGACATGATGAGGATGATGAGATCTATGAGGGCGAGTACCAGGGCATCCCAAGGGCCGACTCAGGCAAGACTGGCAGCATGGACGGGGTGACGACTGCCCAAGCACAGCAGTTCAGGGATCTTTCAGCCTATGAGGGTGAGAGGAGAAAAGATCAGGAGGAATTGGCACAACAATATGAGACCATCCTGCAGGAGTGTGGCCATGGGAAGTTCCAGTGGACGCTCTACTTTGTCCTGGGCCTAGCATTAATGGCAGATGGCGTGGAGATCTTTGTGGTTGGCTTCGTGCTGCCCAGTGCTCAGATAGACATGTGTCTATCTGAGCCCAACAAAGGCATGCTGGGTAAGATATCCAGATTTCACTCTCTTGCTCACTGAGCTCACTTGTCAACACTCAGGAGGGGGGATTACATAAAAGCCAGCGTGCAACTTTTCTTTCAACTTGTCTACTCTGTATTGTCTCTCTCTGTTTATTTTTTATCAGTGTGCCTCCATTGGCAGTGTATGCCACCACTTCACATTTTATCTCTGTCTTATCTTAGCCATTACCTTTGCAGCTTATCCCCCGGTAATTGCTTTTCTACAGCCTCGTTGGCAGTGGAACTACAGCTATTTAAGATTCAACTGACCATGCAGCTCCTGAACAGCAGCAGCAGAATTTTAAATCGAACATTCAGCCAATCCAAACACAATGTTCTCTGCTTCACTGTTTTCTAGCTGGACATGGTGTATGTGTCTATTTGTGTGTGTGTGTGTGTGTGTGTGTGTTTACACTCAGAAAATAAAGTACCTTCTTGTAACCTTAGAGGTACAACAGTTTGTCACCGGGTTGGTGCTCTCTAAGGTAATGTTGTTGTACCCTTGACAGGGCATATTTGTTTGTACTATTGTGATTTGTAGCATACAGAAATCAGTCTTGAACCTCTGGTGACTACTTTTCACCTTAATGTGTCTTTACAAAAGCAGACCTTTTTAAAAAGGTGCCAAGGGTGCCCAATAATTTGTATTATTATTATTCATTTATACACTGGTCTTACTGACCACTCAAAGCTTTATCTATCACACATCTGCACTTACAGCCACCTGGCACAAGCAGAGCAAAGGAAAGTTCAAACTGAAAGCCTTCTTGCTGTGCTCTTGGCATTGCAAACCTCTGCACCAATGTGCTGCCAGTCCAAAACAAAGATACAGAATGAAACTTGTCAGACTGTATTAAACGCTTTTCATTTAACTTAAATAAATAAGGAAACAAGTGAACCTTAAATTCTAATAGTAAAATTAATATTTTAATGCAAATTTTCTTTGACTTTTGATATTGCACTTTAAAATCTAGAAGAAAGAAAGTGTTCAAATATGTACCTTTTACTGCTTGGGAACTCATGATCATTTCCTATCCTCTGTGCTAATGTCCAGTCAGGGTCCAAACCTACCGTGCCATCTGTCATTGGCTGGACACCAAAGGCCTGAGGTCTCCTGAGGAAAATTTCAATTGTACTGTTTACTTTATGTTTACAAACAGTTCAGTTCAAAATGCTTCTAAATGAAGCTGATTATGCATGATTTTGGTGGAAACACTGCTGAATCAGCTAACAGCTGAAAGTAGATAACCATTAGATCTCCTCATGGACTCACCTGTTCTGTTGCTTAATTTACTGTAATGTTGATGAGTTGGATGAACTGTGATTACATAATTTCCTCTCAGAGGGGTTTTGACTGTTCAACTGTACTGCTGCCACGTCGATGATCATTGTTTCCCTACAGATGGGGATGCCTGTGCACTGAATGTCTGCACTGTTTATAATGAACAGGTTCTTATTCTAAACGTGGCCTCTGTGCACGTATGTTCTGCACTCTCTTATATATTCAATTAACTGTGCCATGAATAAAACAATACGACCAGCCCAAATAGACTTACAGGACGCCATTAAATAAAAAGAAACTAGAGCCATAAATTGAAAATAAAACTAAACAAATAGTCCAACCTGACAAAGGCTAATTTATAAAGGCAAATATTACTAAAGAAACATTTCATTCTATCATCCTCAGTGCACCAAAGCATTGGATTTTAAGCAGACATTTCATTAGATTTAGATACTCTTAATGCATCTTAATCAGGACAATAGTTCTTCTAATTCACATAACTCACACAGTTCTTTGGGATGTTTTTAAGTCTTCCAGCTTCAAGGACAAGAGGAAGGATTCCCTTTAACATATTTGACTCCTTCAGGGGCATAGTTATGCTTGATTTGAATATGTTTTTGTAATTTTGGCTTTAAAAATATACTTCAACCATTTTTTTCAAATCTAACAAATAATTTTGTTCTGACTGTTTTCATGTTTCATGATAAATTATTAATATACATATACATGTAATTAAACTCTGTGATTTACTCCAAAGAAACACCTTCACATTGATCCTATCTTTTACGTAATCAAGCTGATGATTCCACAGTTTTATCCTTTCACATTTTTGCCTTATTGATCCAGGAATTCAACCCATATCAACTTGAACAACCAAGGAGCAAACTTATGAATGTCCCCCCAGAAGCATTGTCCTATACAGAGTCTGCTAGCTGTCCATCAAACCATCTTCAGTTTATCATAACTGGCTGCTGCTGGTCAGTGAGCTGCAGTGCTGCATCATTGAGGGACTTTGGTGCCATATTTATGCAAGCATTTTTTGTTTGTTTGTTTGCTTTCCATTCCTGTTTGCCTCTCTGTTTATTAGCAGGTTCCAGCAATGAATACAGAGTTAAACAATAAGCAATATGCAATATTCGCTGTGTATGGTGGAAAAGGAGTGCATACACATGTACACATAGTAACAAGAACAGTCATGTATTAACATTTGGCAGACATCCAGGCCTTCACTTAGGTACTTAGTTGTATGCTTTTCCATTTGGTCCCCACACAGAGCAAAGTATGAATTACAGTATAGCGGCAACATGTAACACATCATAATGTGTGCATGTGTGTGTGTCTCTGTGTGTGTGTGAGAGAGAGAGAGTATGTATTCCATATCATGTTTACTGTATCTTTTGATCTGAGGCCATGCTGTCCCCATTCTAAAGTTGTCAAAGTAAAATCAGCAACATTAAAAGTCCATTACAATGTTTACTTACAACAGCCTCAGTAACAGCAATGAATATAGACTGTATGTAAAAGATGGACATAGCCACCATGATGTCACCCACGGGTTCTGGACTTTGCATTTTGAAGCCTCGACATTAACTTAGATAAGACTTAGACAGTGCAGTGGCAAGTTGTGAGGTGAGGCTTGTGAGCTTGGTTCATAAACTGCACAGACATATATCTGCTAATTAGTGCTAGGTAATAGATTAATGAAATATTACAAATGTACTCACCAAACTTAAGCACAAGCTTTTTGCATGGTCTGTACCACACAGTGGGTTTTTAATGCTGTAAAGCTGTGCGATTTAACACAGGAGTCTATGTAGATTGACTCGCTTTTGGAGCCAGCCTCAAGTGGTCATTAGAGGAACTTCAATTTTTTGGCACTTCTATTTTCACTGCATTTTCAGCCCTGGAGGTCGCCTCTTGGTAATGGCTAGTATTGGGCATAGAAAGTGTAAAAGATTACTGTAGCCACTGTGATGTCACCCCTTGGTTCTGGACTCTGCATTTTGAAGCTTTAACATTAGCGTTTTGGTTGCCACCATTAGGAACTGAGGAACAGCTAACAGTAGCAAGCTACTACTAACATGACCAACATGATAGAGAGGTCCAGTTCAGTGACTCTAGTGGACTTGAGGCCTAGCAGTAATGGAAATAGAGATTTATCACTTGACTCTGTAGTTTCCCTGGCTACTTCTTTTACCGCTTTAGCATCTTTGGATTTTATGGCATGTAGCTTTACAGATTTACTTTACTCCCACTGCTCACATAGGCTCACAAGTTTTAGATGAAAAAAATCCCAACATTGAGACTATAGTACACTGCCAGCCTTTCATTAACAGTGGATACAGTTCACGACAAGCTAGTAAACACAGTAGAACATTTAGCAGCAAAATATAGCCCAGAAACCTCAATAAAAAAGTGCATTTTCTAAAGGTTAGAGGTTTTTTTGTTTTGTTTTTTAATCACTGTTACAATGACAGCTTTGTTCCTCTAGTTTTAGGAATTTACATTCACACTTTTACCAAGTTGAAGATAAAAAACAAGAAATGAGAAAACAATGATGTACAAAAGGAATAATGGAAAACAATGAAAAGAGAAGGTTGTAAGAAAAAGGAGTAAGGAGGGGGGACATGTATCATATGAAGGGAAAAAGAAGAAAGAGTAAATAAATAAATGAAGCCAATGAAATAATTGCTTATATATAATTTTTCAAAATTAGCATTTTCCTTTGAGCTCCCAGAAAAACAAAGCAGTCGAAGCATGTGACACATCTCTCTCAAAGGAAGCAGAGCAAAATTAGAAAGCCACACAAAATAGACTTAATCAAGTAAAACTGATGCTGTTGATATACTTGGAACTTGAATTACTCCCCAGTCTGGCTGCCATCTCTCCCTCCCTTCTCTTTCTGGCTGGGTTTGTATCATGCCAGGGGGGAACCAGGGAGACACGACTGGCCTCCATTCCCTCCCCTCTTCCTGTTACGCAACACCCCCGACTCATGCTAGAGAGCCTCTTGTGCTCTTACCTCTGTGCATGCAGTCCACCCCCCACCCCCCATCCTCATGCTCCATCTCAGCCTATTCTGATGGCTGCTTTTACCTCATGCAGTGTTTTGGGATCATCTGTTTTGTGTGTGCATTAGTGAGTATGTGTTGTGGGTAACTGCACCACTGTTAAAATCCATCAGTCGACTTTTCAGCAACGCAAAAACTGAAATTAAATAAGAATATTACATGCAGAAAAAACAGAGTGAGGATTCTAAATAAAAGCCTGGTGCAGCGTTTTTGCTCGATGAGCTAGAGGAGACACAGCAGTGAAACAGTGAAGTGGTTGGCATTGATTTGCCCTTGTTGTGAAGCTGCAGAGGTTGTAGCTGCAGTGGACTGTAGTTGGTTTGTCATAAAGGGAAGAAGAGTTTGTTACATGCAGCAGCTCTGCCACATTTTTGGAGGGAGATTTTGGGGAATGTGCAGGATAAGCACATCCTAAGATGTTTAGTGTCAAGGCGTTTTCTCAGTGCTCAGGATTCAGTGTATTTCCAGCCATAGTTGTGTTAAATATAGACTTGAGAAGGTTTTCATCTGGAACCTTTGCTACAGTATGTTCACTGCCTCCTCTAATCATTGCAGCTACATGGCTGCATTTTGACGAAGCTACTGCACAGTTCTCCTCAGGCTAAAGAGAACCTTTGTGTATTATAATGTCTTCTTGGCCTTTTAATGGACCTGGAAATCATAAACTGAAATCAAGGATGAAGGGACAAAATAGATGAAAGAAGAAGGCAGAACTATGTTGTTTTCTCTGATTCATTGGGGGATTTTCTGACAGAAATTTGTAGGTAAATAGGTTTGGATGTTGTAGCTTGCTATATATATTTAGCAATATAAATGAATTCCCATTAATCTTTAATGGAAATGAGTGTCAGAAAGAAGTTAAGCTTGCATATTAGTATTATGCTAACACTAGAAAATTAATATGCAAGCTGCCGGGTAACAGATCCATTTGGCAGTAATGTTTTGATGAAATTGAAAAGCATAGAGCTTTGACTTAAAGAGCCCTGTGATTAGTATCAAAATGTGTATTTCTTCTGTTTGATGAGGATTTGTTTGAGGGAAAAACAGATGCAAACATTTTCTTTTTAAAATCGAATTTGCATTTTGGGTGATTTGCGTAAACCCACAATAATAAGGCCGTTCAGTACAGAAAAAGCAGTGGTAGATTATCCATATTACATGCAACAAAGAAATTAGCTTTTTAATTTAGAATATCACAAAAACACATACACGTGGGGGATTTGACATCAGTGGTGCCAAACAGAGCTGCCAGTAACCAAGCAAACTGCTTATTTCAGGAGTTATTTCCCCTCTCTTCGAAGGTGTTTCAATCAGTTGCTGCAGTGTTTGTTTGGAGAGAAACCCCACTGCTGCAATATAGCATTTATTATTGCAGCTTTCACAGTCACCTGAGTGACTGTGTCTCTTACAATGCTAGTTTTTATTTATTTGTTCAATAAAAGCAAAGCTTTTTGCAGGTGAGATTAAAAAGCTTAGAAGCTTACAGAAGAATTCTCACCTTGTTGTGCTTTATAAGCAAATAGAAAAGTCATAAAATCCACAAAAACAACACACCATTGGATCAAAGGTAAATGGCTTAAAACATACAGGAAGATAAAATACAGTTGAGAGTGTATGTGTACTGAAGTGCTCTGCCTTCAATCAGCCCCTTATGAAAGAAACAGAAAGAGAAATCATATATCATTTATCTTATCATTTATAGTCAGATAAAGTCAGTCAGGTTTGCTTCATCAAACCTGTCCTAAGACTACAGAGGTACAATGACTAGTAACTGGGCTGGTACCCTCTAAAGTACTGCTGTCCTATCCTTGACAGGGTGTACTTATTTGTACCCTTGTGGTTTGTGGCTTATGGAGACCAGTCTAGAACCACAGGTGACAATTTTAAAAAAAGGTGCACAACAGGGTGTACACACAGATTTGTTTCATACAATTTTATTGTTATTCGTTTATACACTTGGAAATGGATTGGCATTTGCATAGCGCTCTTCTAGTCTTACTGACCAGTCAAAATTTGATCTAACTTACATCTGCACCTACAGCCAATTTAGAGTCACTAGTTAACCTAACATGCATGTGTTTGATAGGAAAACAGAATACACCCACCAGACACAGAAGAACAAAGCCGCCAGAGAGATTTGAACCCCAAATCTTCTTGCTATGATGTGACAGCCTCTGCACCACTGTGCTGCTGATATACAAGGCAGATACAGAATGAAACTCAGAATATACTGTAAATGCTTTTCATTTAACTTAAATTACCAGAAAACATTTAAAGAAAATTTGAGAGTAAAATTGTGCCCAATTTATTTTTGTATTTGGTTGAACATTGACTGCCTCCTGACACTGGACCTTCATATCTAAAAAGTGAAAAGAAAATTTGTGCATATATGTCCCTTTTACTGCATGGAAACATACTGTATATGTAACTTTTTGGCTCTTGAAAGGTACACGTAATTACCTTGGGCTCCAATAATTAACCCTAGGGTGTATATTTGTATAGATTGTATCTCTAGACATAGAAATGGACTTTTACTGTGCCCCATTTCTGAGAGTTTACCCTTATACTTACAATGCCCAGTATGAAAAATTGAGAGGTGTAACTGTTTGGAAAGTCTCGTTGAAGCTGTGTAAATGATTGATTGTGCTTTACAAGACATACTAACAAGCCTCCACCACTGGCTCATTTAAAAAGCCCACTCTGCTTTGGCAGTAAGGGGAAAACCAGCTATTAATAGAGGTCCCCTGCCCTGCCCCCTCTTTAATTTGTGCACACAGACACACAATCTTGCACACTTTTTTCCCCCATTTTCACACACACCCACACATACACTACCCTGGAGCCCTTGGGAGCTCTGTCACAGTACTGACTGGCCACCGTCCTCCCCTCCCCTTTCTCTCTCCTTCCTTCCTTTTTTTTTTTTTTTTGGCTCCTCCTCCCCTCCCCCTCCTTCCGAGTGCAGAGGTGCTCAGCTGTCTGGAGAATCCTGCTTCTCCTCTTTCTCATCTTTTTGCACCTCATCCTGCTCACCTCTCTCTCTGTTTCTGTCTACACCATATTTTGTTTCAGCTTTGTCTGGGAAAAAACACAACACATCACATGAATTATTAAAACACAGAAGAATAGAAAGCTGTAGTTGTTTGTGATATTGAACATGTACAGCTTACTGCAAGGTCAAATTCAATGGAAGCTGATTAAACAAATCACTAGTGGCATGAAAAACATCAAAACTTCACCAACAGGTAGATTATTAAACTGAACACAATTCAAGATTTAAGATTTTCTGTGTGAAACCATAAAATAAGAAGAAAACACAAAGAAATGGTTGGCAGCTCACTCCTGCTGAATGTTTTCAAATACAAAAGCTGTTGATGGCAGAATTGTTTTCGATAGGATGTTTCACCTGCAAACCTTGTGGCTAATGGCTCTAGTGGCTTTTCAGTCTCCTTCTGGGTGTTTTTATTTAGCTGGAAACACGCCATAGACTAGGCTAGGAATAAAAGATGATTGTAGCCACGATGATGTCACCCATTGGTTGGGGAAGTCTGTCTTTGAGGCCTCAGTCTGAGCATTTTTTGTCATCACCAGCTTGGTGTTTTGAAACCGGACATAGTGAGCAAGGAGTGGATCTCACTGAGAAACTGAGGGACCTAAATCATACACTGCGTTAGTGTCTATTTTCCTCTAAATGGTACCCTAGCTTACAAAATAAACATCATGCTGCATTAAATAAGACTTGAAACCATTTGAGACCATTAACTTATCAGGTGAGGTGATTTTCGTCTTTTTGCAGCCTTTTGGCACCACAACTTTGGCTTTATATTTCCCAATCAGGCGCTATGTCCATCTTTTATATGAAGTCATCCCTTTGGTTCTGGACCCTGCAAAGACAAATGCAAATAGGAGGCATTAGTTGCAGGCCAGTTTTACCCTTTAAACATCATGTGCTCACTATAAAATCAGTGTGCTGCCTTTTTTTTGGCAGCACTACAATTTACTGTACAGCGTGCAGTACATGTTTTGCTGTAGTCCCTGTTGGTGGTGACCCCATTTGGTCTCATGAGGATGCAGTCAGAACAACCTGTACAAGCATCCATCACAGCTTCCCATCAGGCACCACTATTTCTGAGAATGAGAACTGGGTCTTTGCAGTGCTGCACATGACTTTTTTTGTTGCACTATTCTGACATCCCAAGGTTTCTACTGGAAAACCTGTAATAGGTGATTTTTTTTTTTGTCACCTGTGGGTAATGAAAACAAGTTCAGAGCTAGAATATATAAACACAATTTTGGAATATCATCACCTTTTATGTTGAAGGTGTGATTAATTTATTTATTGTTTTGGCTGATAGTTTCTTGTTTAAGCTATCCAACCCAGAAGGACCAAAGCTGTCTCTTTGGGCACTAAATAGTCCTCTACTTTCATTAGTTTTTTGGTAACATTTCTGTTGTTTGTTGCTTGGTTGGCAGCTTTTTTTTTGCTGTAAACAGCTCCTTGCTGTGGCCAAAATCAATGCCATGAGAGCAGTGAGAGTAAAGGTCTACAGGTTGTAAAACAATTACCTGAAAGATGTCATGTATTCATCCTTTGGTAATATAACACTATATAACAGTATTGATTGGTCTTGAGACCATTATGTGCCTCTTTATGAAATTTGTGAAAAAAAAGCATTTAATTGCAAAAATGTAGCTTACCTTTAAGGTTTTATTTAATTTCTGACAAACTGGTGCATTTAAAAGTATATAATCTCAAGAACGCTGGCTTTAACCACACTCTATCCTAAATGATGTTATTTAGTAGCCAAACTAAATGTTGATGACAGCATGATTTGGCTTTAAGGCAAGCTTTGAACTTAAGTTAGACTCCTAATCAATTATTTTGCCCCTCAGAGAAAGAGGGGCGATAAATTGGGACATAATTCATCCTCAAGCCAAATGCAGTTGCTAATGCATTCTAGCCACAGACAAACAAGTGCAAGCCAACCAAATGTGATGACAGTAAGAGAGATAATGATGAGGTTACAGTGAGTGCGGAAACAGGTCAGCACAGCAGTCAGGCTCCCAGCCCACAGCTGGATATGGAGGTTTAGGAAGAGATATTTACCGTGTGACCCATCCTACTCACTGTGGTTGTCTTTCAGTCTGTCTCTCTGTTTGTCTACTTTGATGCTGCTGCATTGCGGCGACAGTCATCATCATCACTTGCTAGTTGTTGCTGCTGATATGAAGGATATTTCCAGGAGAAGTGGCTCACAGTTGTGCCTCTGCTCTGCCTGGGTGGAACACACACGCAGCTTAATGATGCCATCTCTTCAGAGGACTTTCTACTGACTTATGTTAATTTCCTGAAGACTTAACCCAAACCTATAGGTGGTTAGCAGTGTGTAAACTTTATTTTAAAAAAGAAAGAAAGAAAGAAAGAAACCATAAAATATGCTAAAATTAGTCACCAAATATAATTGGGTAACTTAATATATACCAAATATACCTCATCCAGTGAGGGGAAACACTGCTCCAACCTTTAAGCAAGTCTGTGAGTTTGTAAAGAGATTTAGAAGAAGGTCCCACAATACGCATACCACACATACGTGCGTGCACACACACACACACACACACACACACACACACACAAACATGCACAAAGGGCTAGTTCACAAACGCACACACTCT
>VUQI01037411.1:25793-44398 GCA_015106735.1 Paratilapia polleni
CTAACCCTTACCCTAAACCTAACCATAACCTAATTGTAACCCTAACCCTAAAACCAAGTTTTGAGCCTCAAAAATGCTCAAAATTGCCTGCGACCAGCGTTTTGTCCTCACAAATCACAGTTGGTCCTCACAACTATAGTTTTATGCGAATTTCTGTCCTCACAAAGATCTCTAAACAAGTACACACACACCCACACACAGACCTGTGCTAAATCCAAGATAAATGCACAAAGAATTACCTGCAATTGATCAAAGAACATAGTGAAAGTCACCTTCTTCCATTTCACAGCTACGGTGTTTACACCAAAAATACACACAGAAGAAAAGGAGGACAGACAGAGGGAATGAGTCACACACAGGTAGAGACAAACACACACTTTAATCATTTCCTTCAGAGATCTTTTCATCTAAAGGAAAAGTACATCTGAAGAAGTGCACCTTCATATTATTCGAGTTCAGGACATCCATCCTCTGTGCTAACCTTGGCTTTTCTGCCAACCAGCTTCATCATCCCAGCACTTAGCATGTCAGACTGTGTGATGGATTCTATTACCAGACCCATTTAAAACCTGCTTAGGCTTTTTCTTTTGTTCCTCCTGCCTAATTGACCCCTCACTGGTTTGTCTGTCTGGATCTCTGTTATGCCGTTTAGCAATAGCTAGGGCTGTGCTTTTTTGTGATATGCAAGAAACAATATTGGAAATAATGCTGTGATTCCCACTGTGTGGAGTACAATTTGCACCCAGATAATTGGTACTTGCCTCCTTCTGATTTTAGGTAAGATGCATTGTAATGCAAGCTGATCTCTATAGCAAAATAAGCAGTGAATAACCTGTAAACTGTCTTACTATATTCAGTAGTTAGAACAATATATGTTATCTGTCTCAGATTTAGCTCTTTAATGGTAAACCTACCTTAAAGTCTAACAGCAGCTTCTAGCTACCACACAAACTTTAACGTTTACAGAGTAAATTGAAAATTCTTCCCATGATAAAACAATATCATCTCAAGGTCTACTAACACACTTGTTCCAGGAGCTGCTTAAGAAAATGGTCTTCATCTAATAGCAATCCTGAATGAATCTGCACCTTACCATTGACACTATATGCACAAAGTAAGGATTTTATGGGCTCATATTCTTTGATTTGTGTGCTGGATTTGTCTCAGTGAACCACCCTCTACCCTGAAACGACTGAGTGTCTCTGGCTCTGTACCTTCTCTCTTTGCATCTTACCTGAAGGGTACAGCTCACAGGGTGACATTAAAGGATCTGTGTCTGAGCAATGATGTTTCACAACATGAATTCTAGGCTCTGTCCTGGGCCTTATTCTGTCATACACTTGCTCAGCTTCTCCTGCCACTGCGCTGCTGAATTCAGTGAGTTTTTGTTGTCATTCTCAGTATCTTACACTCAGGTAGAAGAATGAATTGCTGTCTGTCTGGCAAATGTCTTAGAGTTGATGTCAAGCCACCACCTAAAGCTAAACCTGGTACAAGACTGAGCTTCTGTTCTTCAGTATCTCATTGAGATCTGACCATCACCTGTCCATTATTTCTGTGTAGGTTCCAGTCATAGACTGTAAATAAAAGACGAACACAGCCACTATGATGTCATGGTCTGTGAACCCTGCACTTTAAAGCCTCCTTTAGCTTTATGGCTGCATTATTTGTCAGGAAGTTCCATTAAAATTACTCCAAAATGCTCAACAAACACATTTGTTAGATTCAGTTCAATGAGTCAAATTAGCAAAGGTGAAGGCAGCTCTGTTATTTAAAGAGGCCACACCCCTACCTTTAAGCCTTAACAAAATCCACAGTGGTTATGAAGGGAGAAATTAGCTATAGAGTCCAAAACCTTTTCTGTATACTGGGATGTAAACATATTTATTTCATCTCTGCAGTTGGGCTTTTTTAAACTGGAGTCTCTAGGGATTGAGTCACTTTTGGAGCCAGGCTCAAGTGACCACCTGTTGGCTTCATTTGTCAGGCCCAGAGGATGGTGCTTGGTTCAAACTTGGACTACCAGTAGTATAATAGTGTTTAATTTGTCTAATTCCAACTATTATCAGTCATTATCATTTATTTCCCATAACCATGATACTTCTTTCAACCATTACCATAGTTGCCATGTGCAGAATAAGCATAAAGGGCCCACAAAAATGTCACTCAGTGTTATGGGTTTTTTTCAATACTCAGGTGATCAAGATTCCCATGGAACTGTAGGCATTTAAACACTGCATTATTCTGAACATTTTTAGGATTTTATTTATACACTTTAGTGTCAAATTTAAGTGAGACAATTCCTACTAGATCTTTTGAAATGGCAGATGACAAAACAATCAGAACAGAATTGAAACGAGGTTAAGCGTTCTAGGACTAAATGGGCCTTAAAGGCACTTTTTGTAATTACCCGCTGCAGAATTTAATGACACACTTCCACCACTAGGGAGCAGCATTTTACCTTCGATTGAAATGTTTTTGGAGGTGTTCTGCAGTTCTTTTAAACTTTTATTTCTTTTTAGCCCTACATCTATTTCTTCAGTTAGCTTTGCCTTTTGCAGGCCTCTGTTCAGAATAAAAAGGTTTTTAATGACTTGTCTGATGAAAGAAAAGTTACATTGACCCTTACAAATTGGTATTACACAAAAATATAACCCAGCCCTAGTTCAGCTTCAGCTGATGTCTTTGCAAAACTCTACATAGATTTTTTAGACATAAAATCAAAATGGTTGTTTCGTCTTATCCTGTTGATATCCTACTTTATTCTTGAATGGTTTTAAATTAAAACAATTTAAAATGCATTAATTTGTTGTGCGTTTTGTCAGTTGTTTAGCCATATGTTTTTGCCTGTATTGTTTTATTGGCGCAAGCTTTTGTCAAAGCTTGTTAAATTGATCCAAAATCAACAATACTGACTCAGTGTCTTGGCTCTAATACATTGGAAAACATTGGCGTGTGTTTACTATCCAATCAGAGTGAAGTATTTTACAGAGCTTTGGGGTTCATTCTTGACAAAAATATACAGATGCATGATTACTAGCTTTTCACATACAGAAGAGTGATAATGAGATTTAAATGTAGATGTCACAACCAGGCACTGTACGGTGTATCGTTGCTGCTTATACATTCAGAGTAATCTCACCATTAACTCGTGTCACTGAACACCCTCGATGTGTGAACACTGTTGACAGGATGTCAATAAGGCTCTGATTGCAGGCGATCAACTGGTGAATGTGTGGTGTGGGAGCATCATCAGTTTTGCAGAGAGAGAGAGAGAAAACGCTTGACAGACAGACAGAGAGTGTGGGATGAATGCAGTGGGATATGAGTCATGTTAGCACCTTAAATCACAAGACTGGGTTGACAGAGGTGGTGTTTGTTTCTGTTAGCAGCATGCCTCCTCCCTGGTGGTGACTTCCTGATGCAGAAGAGAATTAACCAGCTTTTTCCATGATGTTCAATCTATACTGTTTGGCAGTATAGACGATTTCAGAGTGTGCGGTAAGAAACACCAACAAGTAGCTATTAATCGGGCTGTATTAAAGTTGTAAATGTATAGAAATGTTTAGGCACAGTGACTGATGAAAAGGTTTCATGGGATTCAAACAAAAGTGTCGTTTAAAGGAAAGGATCACAACAGTTATACTTCATATGAAGGTAGACATCCACTGGTTGTTTTCTATTGTCCATTTGTGGAGAGTATTTTGACTTTCTGTTTTATTGCCTGGTATTTTTTTTTTGGCAGTCTTTTGTTAATAACACTAACAAACTCAGTAAAATTTTAAATATGCCCAGCAAGATTGCTGTTTGTGAGTCCTGAGTGGTGGGGGAAGGGGGAACAGTCCTCAGTGATGTAATACACCCTCCCTGTGGTGAATATGATTTACTACCACCTTTGCAAACATCTTGTGCCTCCAGTATAACACTGTTGAACAAATCCAAGAGCTAGGGATGTATCACTTGTACTTTGTGGTGCTTTGATCGTTGGTGAAGCTGCTTTTGTTGTTCAATGCATGTGATATCTATAATTGTGATGTCCTTTTGTTGTGGTTGTGTTTAACCAACAGTTGGCACAAACACACAGAGAATGTCTGAAAGGATAACAAATGAAACTAAGTAAAGAAATGTGCTGTAATGCAGAAATTCTAAGACTTTACAAGTTATCTTTGGTTCCAGCCTTTGTCTGGTAGTGTTTTTCAAATGAACAGTTTCACATTTTGGAAGATACACAATATAATTTTTTTCTACACTAAAAACGAAGCTAGATAGGCAGGTAAATAACTAAGATGATGGGAATTCTTGGCTTTTTAGTCAGCCTAATTATTTGGTTCCGCTCAGCAACAAATGCCAACTCATTCAGCTCCCAAGTGGCTCTTCATTTAAGATTATATATAACTGAGCCAAATTTACCAATGTTTCCTGATTAGTATGTATGCACTTATATCACATAAACTATTATATAAGCCTTATAGTTTCCAGAATACTATTATTTTATATTATAAATGTTATAAAGCTACCCTTAAAGCTTAAAAAACCCTTTACCAGCACCTCTCAAGCTCATTTATTTGAATTTATTACAGATTATACCATATTTGAGGTTGAATTTCTTAGGTTCATGGTAACATAAGCTAACTGCCACCTGAGGTTCCATGTTCCAGTCTTAGAGACTGCAAACTGGCCCACAGACATGAGAGTGGTATAGATCTTTTTACCTGATTCTCACCAGTAAGTAAGTAAGCATATTCCCACTGTTGCCAAGTGCTTGCTCATAGGGGGTCGTTTGATTGTTGGGGTTTTCTGTCTTTTCTGTCTAATATTGTAGGGTCTTTACCCTAAAATATAAAGCACCTTGAGGCGACTGTTGTTGTGATTTGGCGCTGTACAAATAAAATTGAATTGAATTGAATTGAATTGAATTGAATTCTTCCCGAAACTTCTTCTTTGTAACAGAAACAGTGATGATTAATTCCAGTTTACTTTGGATTTTTCTCTTAAAAAAGGAGTATGGGAGTCTTGATTTGATTTTTAAGTACATATTTTAAGATTATATCAGCCTTGGTCATTTTTCTTTGTTGCCTGAATATTGTTTTGGACAAATAATGGAGAAATTATCTTTTCCAAAATGGATTAACCTTCTGCCTGGTCACACAGAATGTTACAACAAGGACAAAATGGTGGGCTTGAGCTTGCATCTGGTTGTTTGCGCATGCGCATTGTGGATAAACCGTTTATCCCATAGCTGCCGCTGGCTGCTTTCACAGCTCTGAGATCAGTTACCATCTGCAAACAGCTAGCATTAGCAAGTAAACAAGCACTCTCATTTATCATCGCAACAGATGAGTTTTCTCTTGCCAGCTTCGCCAACATGTGTGATATACGAAACTTCTAATAATTTGTTTAGCACATTAGTAATGAAAGCTTTGATGATGGAGAGGGGAACTCCAGTTAATATAACACAGGCATGTTGAACAGGTGCAGGTTCCACTAACACTTTCAAATTAGCTTTATGAGAATTCACTTGGTTAACCAAATGTACAAAGTTTAACCAGCTGTTTTGCTAAGGCACCACCTTCATTTTTCATTAATTTTTAATCCTGCTGTAGACATTGACAGCTAACCACTTTGCATGCTAAAGCCTTTTGATTCAGCTGTGAATTTTTATAAATATATTTAATATACTTTTTAAAATGATGATATAGGCCTGTGTTTTAACAGCTGTTTTTAGAGATATGTGCTCCTCACAGGACAGATACTAAAACTGATTTTACAGAATATGATGCATTACTGTAGACTAAATGGAATATAAAGTGTTTAAAATCAGCTCAATTTTAAATATCTGCAGCAGTAACATTGATCCATATAATATTTCATATTTATTTATTTTTTTTGAGTAGCAGTCTCTACTTGCCTTTCTGTAAAAGTCACAGAACGCCACTGTGCCCAACCTTAAAATATGCAACCAAATTACACTATAATATATCTGGCCTTAATTTAAAACTGAGATTGTGCATTTGCTCAATCTCAAAACTCTGAAACCACCTCCCTGTTTAAATCCCCTGTCCTTTCTCAGTCACTTACTCTTTGTCAAACTAGCAAACTAGCATTGTCAAGTAAGCGGTCTCTCTGTTTCTTCTGTTTAACCAATTTAGGGCTGGATCGGCATTCCTTTTTTCTTTGTACTGTAAAAGTCGTAACAAGGTTTCCGTAGGTGAACCTGTGGAAGGAGCATTACTGGCTGGCAGCAAGTGCAAGATATCCCTGGTATCATTATATTTTAATCTCCATATTTCACAAAATAGGTTGTGGATAAGATGAAAGTCTTGACCCCACCCCTCTCCGCTGTGTGGTATGTGGTTTGGATGATTATCCTGCATTTGACTCACTGTGTTTCATGCTTTATGCAAAATACTTCAGTAGTTCAATGAGGCTGTCAAATGAGCTAATTTACTGGACAGTGGAAGTCTAATGAAAGTGCAAGTGAAGGCTGGACGTAATATCAATGAGTTTACTGATGAATAATAGCTCATTATCATGCCCTTTGTCTCTCTTCTTCTCATTATTTCTTCCCATCACATTCCCCTGCCATTACTCTTCCCTGTTTCTCCCTCCTCCATCCAGGTCTGATTGTGTACCTGGGGATGATGGTCGGGGCCTTTGTGTGGGGCGGCCTGGCTGACCGAATTGGCCGACGGCAGACCCTCCTCATCTCCCTCTCCATCAACAGCGTGTTTGCCTTCTTCTCGTCTTTCGTCCAGGGCTACAGCTCCTTCCTGTTCTGCCGCCTGATCTCTGGTGTGGGGTAAGGGGATAGATGAGTCACATAAGCACAGCTGCCAGAGCTGGAGATGAGACAGTCACGACTCACTGTGGTACATCAGACGACTTGATAAGCAGAGCAATGCCACATGACACAGGACAGATAAAAAGAAAGTGGCTATATTGCTCTAAAAGGAAAAAGCTTATCCTCAGATACTTGTTGTTTTTGGTGTTTGCTGCATTTCCTTAAGTTTGTGCTTAGAAACACCGCACATTTAAGTCAACAGCTTCCATATAATGATCTAAAATTACAGACTAAAGATGGGAGTACAGATCTACTGCAACAAGTCAACTAGGTTGTGGAGGAAACCTGACTGTAGTTTTACTTTGAAATGCATGTTGTATCTTAAGGCTGTTATGAAAGGATTTCTGTCAAAGCATTCATTCTGTGTTCATTGCTGTTGGCTATAGCAAAACGGCAGCAAAATGGCAGCCCTCTCAGATTGTCCTACATGAAATCGTTTGTTTTTTTATTTTCTTTTTTAATGAAAAAATTACTCTTAAAATACAAGGTAGGAGGAGAGAAGGTCTTTAAAAATAACTGTACAAAAGTATTCAATAAGAACAATTACATTTAATGGATACCCACTATTAACATGATATTGGTTTTTCATTTTTGAAATATCACAGTTTATTATCGTCTATAAATTGTGACATCCCTACTAAAAGTATTGGGATATTACATATAGTGAGAATTAGAAATAATGCATAATGCAGTGTTTGTTAACATTTCGTAGTCTTTATATATTTAAAACTTTAGTAGAACTGTCTGTTTTTTTTTTCTTCATTTTGCTGTTGTGTCAGATCAGATTTAGACAAATGACATACAACAAAGGATGCCACTATAATGCCACATGCTGCAGTTAAAAAGCACAAACAGAATGTAATTTGAATGTGTTATATTTTAGTTATTAGTAGTGCACACAGAAAAAGCTATGTATGTAATAACAATATGTACAGTTAGGTGCTTTTCCAGTCATTTATTAAAGATGCTCTGCAGACTATGAATCTACAGGTTTGCCTTATTATGGGTGTAGTTGTAAAATTATATTGCTTTTTCTAATTCTTGTTACCTCCCTTTTTAATGCCACAGCATTGGTGGCTCCATCCCCATTGTGTTTTCCTATTACTCTGAGTTTCTGGCCCAGGAGAAGCGAGGAGAGCATCTGAGCTGGCTCTGCATGTTCTGGATGATCGGTGGCATCTATGCCTCTGCCATGGCTTGGGCCATCATCCCACACTATGGTGAGAAAAACACACTGACTGTTAAGTCATTATCATTGCCTAAGACAAAGTGTACAATAAACCATTAACAACCTTACATGATTGAAATTAGGCAAATTTACACTTCAAGATTGTCTACTCGGGCACTTCTGGACCGACTACTTTCACCATCGCACCTTAGGCACTTCTGGCCTGAAGGGCAACCTGCTTCACCACCTTCAAGCTTGAACATCATGGAATTATTAGACTAAAAACTGTTGTTTGTCCTATGGGTCACTGCCCATAGACTCAGCTCTCATCACCAGTGATGATCCACGACACAAAAATTTTTAGGAAAGGGTCAGTTTCAAGGGCTAGTGTACAAAATGGAAGAGGTGCACAGCTGCACGGGGAGACAGCCTTGAAGGGAAGATCAGATAACATATCTGATCTTTATGAGCGGAGTTCAGATCTTTATTGTCGCACCTCAAATGTCAGTTAACATTAAATTATATTACTGGTTTTCACACCAGGGTTGAGTGATGTCCATTGTGACCTATGTTCATGACTAATTTCTTCATTGATTTCTCTACAGTGATTATTGCACAAAATGGCAAATAAACTTCAGCTACAATGGTAAAATGAGAATAGTGTAACGAAACACACCACATATGCCGAATAACTGCGAACATGATGGAGACCAGAGCTTTACAGTATCAACTGAGGAAGCTTCTCATGCAGAAAAGTAATGCCTTGCAGCTACCTTTGTGCTGCAGTTCTCCCTCACGTCTCCTCTCTCCCTTCCCTCATGTAGGCTGGAGTTTCCAGATGGGCTCGGCCTACCAGTTCCACAGCTGGCGTGTCTTTGTTTTGGTGTGTGCCTTCCCCTCTGTGGCAGCCATCTCTGCCCTCACCACCATGCCTGAGAGCCCCCGCTTCTACCTGGAGGTCAGTCTGACAGCTCACACCCCGCTTAGACCTCATGAAAATATGCTTTTGGAATACATTTTTACTGCTTGAATGCATAAACAGCTTTAAAGTGCAAAAATATGTTTTGCAGACAAAGTGCTGCTTACGCACTTTTCCAAAACATTTTGAATAACTAAATAAATATGTGCATATTTATCATCCTGAAGCAAGCTGAACATCAGAGGTACTGTAATATACATCAACGTTTCTGATTCCAGACCAGTATATTTTGAACACTGACACAGAAAAGGTAGAAAGATAATAAAAAAATGACTTCCTTCAGAGCATGTGTGTGGTTATTTGTGGTCTAAAATATTACAGTACCTTTGTTTAGCAGCATTAAGTCACTTTTAGCTAACCACAGTAGTAATTTAATTTGAATGCTGGTTCTTACTTCATTTACCTACATGTTCCTGCGTATTTTGAATTTGGTTTAACCTAAATGTTGTCACACCTACACTCACTTCCCACACACTTTCATTTACACTGACATCAGAAGATGTCATTTCATTAAATCAAGCTTGAGCTGGCTGCAGAGGAAGAGAAAAAAGACACTGTAAAAAAACGTGAAAAAAACTGGCAACCTCACATTGCACATTTTGGAACATTTCCACATAATACTCCATTATATGTGGAGTTTAGTCTCTATTCGGACTGAAATTTCACAAAGCTTCATAGTGCCTTAAGAGTTAAAGAACATTTTTACATTTTTTCACAACTGTAATTGCTGTACCTCTTGAAATTTGATGAAGAAGGAGTCAAATGGAGTACCCACAAGGCAAGATTACCAAAATCCAGGCAGAGAAATAAATGCAAAGGCAGTAGGCTGAGGTAGAATTCAAAGCAAAAAGAAAACAAGGCACTAGGAACATAGGTGAAGAACACAAATTGACAACTAAAGGGAAAGATTCTGGACGATTTATAAACTGAGGTTTATGTCTGTGTAGGTTCTTAGTAATCTGGGTCATGGTAACCTTAAACGCTTGAAATGAAGGCAGCTGGATTTCTTTTGGGTTCATGAAGATGTTTCACTTCTCATCCAAGAGGCTTCTTCAGTTCTACAAACTGATGGAGAGTTCCAGGTATTTAACCCCTAGTGGGGTTGTCCCCTTGGAGGCCATCTATGTCCACTTTGAACGACCAGCATTGAACAGAGATGGTGACCTACTATACCAGCTATCAGCCACCTATAATGCAGTCTTGAGATCCCTTCCCAGGCGATTCAACCCCCACTCACACCTTGACCCATGTGACCATGTGGGCTCACTCTATAGTGATGTGGGGCAATGTCTCAGAAAGGATTCACACCTTGGCTCATGTGACACTTAATGACTCACATGATAACAGGGTGGGTCAGTGACCTCTCAGCTCCAATGGGACAACCCCACTAGAGGCTTAGTAGGTGGGACTCTCCATCAGCTTTTAGAGCTGAAGACACCTTTTGGATGAGAGGTGAAACGTCTTCACAAACCAAAAAGAAGTCCAGTTGCCTTCATTTCAAGCACTTAGGAGTAAAAGAAGCTTAATATCTTAAGCTTCCTTTTCTCCTTTAATAACTGAAAAACACGTGACACTGAAAAATGGAGAAAAAACACAAAGGCAGGAAGTAAGCCAAGCAGGAAAGTTTCAAAATAAACCTGAAAACAACTAATCAAACAATGACCAAACTAAAGAAATAACCAAATAATGATCCATGGTGGAAAGCCAGCACCATGAAGTGTAAACTAAAGTAGGGTTAAGCTCTGTAAAGGTTTTCACATTTGATTTTAACCTTCTGAAAGTGGAAACAAAAGATGTTACATATCTAAATGATCTAAAAGTCGATCACTACACCTGCTACAACATGTGTGCTCATGAGTACTGCAACATGAATACACTAATGCATGTCAATTTTTGTTTTTGTGCTCCTCTCCAAGAATGGGAAACATGACGAGGCATGGATGATTCTGAAGCAGGTTCACGACACCAACATGAGGGCCAAGGGTTACCCAGAGAGGGTCTTCTCAGTAAGTTACACTCGAGGATGTTAAGCTTCTTTCATGCTAACACTATTGCATTAATGCATAAAATAATATCATCATAATAGGTGTGTTTTCAGTATGTGGGCTTATAGAGAGCAGCAGGGTTAGAGCTCTGTTCTGCATAATTTTGCATATTAATGAGTTAAAACAGATGTGCTTTAAATGTCTGTAGTCTCTTTGTGCCTCAAGCTGTACAGTTCACATTAATACTTTATAATGGAATATGGTGATACAAAAAAATTTATAACCTCTTTGTACTGCATTAATTAGTCAAATTATTAAAATAACTTTATGTGTTATAGTGATTGTAGTGTTACTGGTCAGACATTAGGCAAATAACAGATGAATTGCGATACTAATTGAACAGTGATGAAAACCAAATAATTTTTATTAAATTTTATGAATATTAGGGAGACTTTTATAACAAAGTGCTTTCAAGAGGAGCACAATTAACAATCATTAAACACAACAATTAAATCTAATCCTCCCAGGTGACCACCATCAAAACAGTGAAGCAGATGGATGATCTGGTGAACATGGGGGATGGCACTGCCTGGCATGAGAAATGGAGGATAAAACTTACCACGCTCTTCCATCAGGTGAAAAAAAACCTGACTCTTTTTTTTACTCCACAATTTCTTATTTGTCACATGTTTAGATGAAAAAGAACAAGAATGAAAATGAGAAGCGGTGCAAACTACAGCTGTGGCTCAGGAGGTCATCCATTAATTGGAAAGTCGGTGGTTTGATCCGTGGCTATTCCAGACCAGGGTGTAATGGATAAAGTGCTTTAAATGAATAGAGTAAAGCAATGACATGGACATGGGTTTATGTGGCTTGTAGTGTAAAGTGTTTTTTGTGGTCAATAAAACTAGAAAAGACCTAAAAACGCAATCTAATACAATTAACCATATAGCCACAGATGGACAAGAAAATATGCACAAGAAATGTGTGATATATAGATTTTCAGCTTTTGAAATGGGCCTTATAATCAAATTTAAATGAGAAAAATTTATAGGAGCAATTAGAACTAATAAATTCTATTTAAAAAAAAAAACCTCACCAAGGCTCTATTTATGTTAATAGATCTTATTGTATCTGTGGGTGGTGTGTATTTAGTGACACTGTGTGTTTGAGTTCTGCCTTTTCTGTCTGGGTTTGTTTACCCTAAAACTGGAAAGGGATTCTGGGACATGGTGTTTATTTCTCTCAGTTGGTGGAAAGGATCTTTTGTTCAGAAATGTCTGGGGTTTATTTACTTTTTAGCTGACTGCACTTTATATTTATTACTTTCTCTTTGCACATCTCTTGTGTCTGTGTGTGTGTTTCTTCAGGTTTGGAATAATTTCCAGACGATTTTCTCCCCCGAGTACCGCCGCACCACCTACATGATGATGGCCGTGTGGTTCTCTATGTCCTTCAGGTAGGATCAGGTGCACTAATGCAGGATTTTCTGGGTTGCATAATGAAATCTGTTTATTTGTCTAAACCGAAAAAGAGATGGCTGGTGTTGATCACAGCAGCTTTGTGTTTGATGACTAGGAGTCATTTAGCTGTTTGTGATCTGAATGTAAAGGCCAACATTATCTCCTGGTCAGGGTGGTCATGTCAGGTTCATAAATCTAGATGAGTAATAGTTGGTGTAAGCAGATTTTATCAATAAATCTAAAACAAAAAATAACAATGTCTGTGAATGGATGCTATCGCTTTAATGTAATTTTGTGTTATCAGTTCTGCTGAATCACTGCAGTGTCTCTTTTTGTAGCTGAGAATGAATACGTAAATACGTGACGCAGAAGCAATAGAAATGCAGAGTCTAAAAAAGATTCACCCTGAGCCCTTGACCCCTCCCACAGTGTTATGCTGTTTTGTTGGCACAGTCTCTTCAAATCAATACAAAGGTGTTCTGAGTGACCAAATTTATCATGTGATGAAACTTTTTTTTTTTTCTGATGGGAGTGATCTCTTCCAGGATGACAATACTGCCATCCATAGGGCTCAAAGGTGTATGTCATATGGACATCTTGGTATTCCTATAACGTCATGTTAATGTTGCTCCAGGAACTTCATTACATCTGAAGAATCCTACTACAGCACACCTTGTCCTGGAAAAAGTGTAGATCATAATGTGTGATGTTGTGGTGGATGAAAGGATCATTTACCCTTTCACAACAGTATTCAAGTATTAAAAAGCCTTTCTTCACTAGCTTAGCGTTCTGGCAGAAAGCCTTCAAGGTAAATTTCTCCCATGTGCACTCTTGTTCCCAAAATTGCAAAGCTATGACATCACAAAAACATGACTGGCCATTTCCAGTGATCGCCCTGGGCCACCGTTGATTGTGATGTTGTTTTAGGAAAAACTAAATATCATGCCGTGCTCTTCCTGAAGGTTTGATGAGCATGAAAATAATTTGAATCACACGCTATGATCTTTATAGTAACCAGATCTCAACCTAGCTGAACACCTATGGGAGATTTTGGACCAATGTGTTAGACAGGCCTCAGAACGCCGTATGCCTTTAGTGTTTAAGAGAATCAGTGCTGAAGAACGCTGAAGCTGCTGTGGTGGAACTAATAACTCAACACCTTACCTTAAGATATTTTTGTCATTTTTTTCTTTTTCTTTTTTTTTTATTATTTTTGTTCTTTTATTTTGTCACCTGTCTGTATAAATAAATACATCATTAAATAATCCCATTTTAAGTATTTAAAATTTTTAATGCGCAACTATAATAGAAATTTGAAGTGAATAATAACTTTCGTACTCAAGTGCATGCAAAATATTTAGGTACTACCAATGGACTTTTAAAAACCTTGGAAAACAAGTTCAGTTGGATGCAGTACTTTGCTAAAGCAAAGGCATAACATTATTTGCATTCACTGGATTTACCTAACATTTATTTTAGTGTCAACTAGTAAGGAATATAATGATGCAATCATCTCTAGCTTGCCCCATGAGAGCACTGAACAAATCCAATGCAAATTCACATTATGTATATGTTAAGAAAAATATACACCTATGTACATCTTTACAATGATAATTAGTTGTAATGTGTGCTATCTCGTAGTTGAAATTGTCCTAAACAGCAACAGTGGCAAGGGCTGGACAACAATCATCTTAGCTGTTAAGAATTCTCCTATACACTCTTTGGTTTCCTTTGAGTGCCACTACTCTCTCTTTTATAAGGCCTATGCCTCTTCTAAAAAGGCATCTTTTTTTGTCTTCAGGTCTGTTACTGGTAGATTTGTCTTTTTTGTGACAGAATCTTACTTTCTCTTTCTCCTCCAGCTACTATGGTTTGACAGTGTGGTTCCCCGACATGATTAAATATCTGCAGAAGCAGGAGTACTCCTCGCGCACCAAGGTTTTCGTCAAGGAGAAAGTAGAGCACGTCACCTTTAACTTCACCCTGGAAAACCAGGTCCACCGTCAGGGAGAGTATTTCAATGACAAGTGAGTTATCTTTTCCTCCATATTGGTGGAACTGTTGCAAAGCAGCAATCCCACTCTATGTTGTTGTAGGGAAAAAACGTTTCCACCTAACTAGTCCAGCACCGTTTGTCCTAGAAACACAGTTTAAACTCCAAAATGACCAGCTCAATGTGTTTTATGATGAGTGCTTTTATACAGTTTTGGCATAAGTTTTACCACTTTTAAATTATTTAACAATTTGTTGCAAAAAAAAAGAAAATCCCATTCAGTGTAATGGACGCAATGGTCAGAGCTACAGCTACAGGTCAAAGACATCCAGGAGCTTGTCTTTGACCATAGCAACATTCTTGAATCTTTCCTTTGGCCTATGTCAGCATTATAGAGTCTTGCCTTTCATCTATAATGACATTTTAGAATTTTGCCTTTGATAATAGCAACAATCCCACTGCAATTTCTCCAGTCTAGTTAGTGTTTGCTTTTTGAATGACAGCAAATCCTCTTGAATTAGGCTTCATGTCAATCAGGTGCCTTTTGTTCCAAACCCTAATGAATGAATTCATTTAGATAGAAATAGTTTGTGGTGGACAGCAACAAATCAGATGCAAATATAAATGAGGCTTCAAAATGTTTTATTCTAAACACTAGTTTGATTGCGTGAAATCCCTGGAGACTTTTTCATGTTTAACAAGCCTGTCTTTGATGTTTCCTTTGACCTTGCCTTTTCAGCCTGAGCTCTGCATATGATTTCAGATGGTAAAATTTACAGCATTATGGTAATAGAATATCTGACACTCTTGTGATAAAACACTTGTTTCTCTGTCTGTTGGCATCTTCTTCTGTCTCCTTCTACTCTCCACTCCCATGTAACTTCTATTCATTTTCTCTTTGCTTCCCATCCTTAATTCCTCTGTTCCTGTTTGTGATTGATTGCAGGTTTATGAACCTGAAAATGAAGTCTATGGTGTTTGAGGATTCACTGTTTGAGGAGTGTTACTTTGAGGACATCACCTCGACCAATACCTTCTTCAAGAACTGCACCTTCATCGCCACCCTTTTCTACAACACGGGTAGGGAACACACACACACACAAACACTCACAGGTACTGTATAATGGGGAATTGTGTGCATTTCAGCAGGCCCTGAAAAATGCTGAATAAATTATATTTGGAAGATTTACATATGGTTTCAGTGTAATGTTGTTTTTTCTCTTTCTCTGTGCCCCTGTGTTCTCTTTGCTATTTATAGTCCTTTCAAAGATCTCCTTATAAATAACTCCTTTGCAAGTAGTGCTACTGGCACAGTTTCACTATACTGAATGAAGTATTTCAGAGCCGCACAATCCCCTTTACACACAAGGAGATTGTTATATTCACATTATTTTTTCTTCACTGAAAAAAGACAAATGATACCACATGTAGAAATCTATATTATACGTTGTACACATCAGAAAAAGGACAGCGTCTGCTACAGATTCTGCAGCTGTGTCCACATGTACAAACACTACCCTGCTCTCGCTTTGCTAGTTGTTTGCAGTCTTTACACAAGTCAAGCAATCACTCAGCGGTGCTATCACAGCTGGCCAGGAGTTCCTTGTTATAATTGGAATTAGAAACTTGTTTGCTTATTAAGGCTTAAGGTCTCTTTGGGTCTTCTGTGCAGAACCTAAGACTGAATGATAGTTGCCATGGTGCTCCTTATTTTTACAATGCAGCATAATGAGAATAAAACACATGAAGAATCCAGTTGTGCTGTACATCATGTTAGGCTTTGCTGAATGTACTGATCTAGAGGTTTAAAAAAGGTCTTTTTTGATTCAAGTAACTTTTGAGAAATTCTACTGAGCTTTGCACTGGAAAAGATTTTTATATAATAAAATACCTGCTGTGCGGCACGAACTTGGTACAGATATTGTAGATGCATCCCATTAGCTCAAATTATCACTGCTCCAAAAGTGGTAATTTATCACATATTAGTATCAAGTAAGTCCATTATAACTGACTAGCAAATCCCCATGCTAGGCACGGGTCTTTGCTTTGGTGCTAGGTCAATAAACAATAACTGTGAAGAAAATCATAATTACTTTTTCTTAATTGTGATTACATAAAACATGTCACAGATTTTCATTTTAGTAAGTATATGTATATATATTCTCTGTGTTTCATACAGGCAGGGTTTGCCAGGCCTGCAGTGCTTGTTTGATCACTAAAAATGTGACACATATTTTTAGTTTAACAATTTTATTACTACATGTAATGCCAATCATCATGTCAACACAGCGTTCCATTCTTACAGTCAATATCACATAGTTTTGTACACTGTATTCAGCACATAACATGCAGTAAATAAGCACATACAAATGTGATTCACAGGAATGATTCGGTAGGTGACAAGCTTAAGCTTCATCGTGTTGCTCTCTGCTTGTCTTTAGCTTTGATCGACTGTGGTCCCCTGAATGAGACAACTGAGGAAAACACTGGCCCAGAGACCCAACAGTATCCAGTTGTTTATTCCATACCAAGAGCTGCTGTTCTGTCTATATCTGGTGTAAAAGCAACAGCTTTTATCACCAGGCCAATAATTAACTTTATTCAAGGAACAATTGCAGTTTTTCACCGCATGAGCCCAGCAAGAGTTGTACATATTTCTTCCAGGATCACAGCAAGAATTGCAGGTGCAATTTACAGGGTTGGAGCTCAAGTTCCAACTACGGTTTACCATATCGAACAACAAATTTTCCATATCAGAACAGGAATTACAACCATTTTTATCAGGACCCAAGCAAGAATTACACCTGTAATTTTGACATTTCAAACAAACCTTACCCCCTTTTTCCCCAGGACTAGAGAAGATCTCGATGTTTCTCTTGCCATAGCCCGTGATGCGTGGCAAATTAGAGCATTTCTTATAGTTCTGGGCTGTTTGACCACCATAGTTTCCCGTGACCTCTTCAGATGTGTCCTAGCCTAGCATCATGTTTCATATACTCTTCAGGCCTATTTATAGCTGAATTGTATAGAGTCCAAACAAGAGTGGCACGTTCTTTAAATTGTGTCCAAGCAAACATTTTGACCTCTTCCGCCGACAGAGCACTAAGAGCACAGCTCTTTGTCCGACAGCCTCTGAAAATAGCGAAGATGATTTATCTACAGCCACTTCAATTGCTGTGCTGTCTAAAGACTTGGACATACCAAATCATGAAGCTCAGCAGGACCAAACAGAAGGAACCACCTCTTTAATTCAAGTTTTCTCCAATTGCCAGTTCTGCAGTCTCAGAGTGTCCAAGTCCTGAAACTGAACATAACAAAATAGAAGCTACCTGTGACACTGACAAGAACGATTCTGTCAGTCAGGCACCTGAGCTTCCTGATCTCGCTCCCTGTGGCTGTGGCTGTGAGTGAGTTTATTCCTTCAAATGAGAGACCGGAGGAAAATATTGACACAAAGACTCCACAGCATCCTGACAGAGGATCAGAAGGAACTTTTTTCTCAGCAGTTCAAAGAAAACTTGCAGCTATTTATGTGTAGAGCAGCTGTTCTGTCTATAGGCTAAGCAGCAAGTTTTATCACCAGGCCAATATTGCTTTTGCTGAAGGAATAATTGCAACTCTCTGTTGTTTTTTTTTGGCCTTAATAATTCTAATTGGGCTAGAACTAATTAGAGTATAACTATGTTAATTTGACTTTAATGATATTTAATGATATTAATTAGACTTAATTAGACTTCTCTTTTGCCTCGCCTCCAACCTGTCACAGCAGATGGCTGCCCCTCCCTGAGCCTGGTTCTGCTGGAGGTTTCTTCCTGTTAAAAGGGAGTTTTTCCTTCCCACTGTTGCCAAATGCTTGCTCATTGGGGGTCTTCTGATTGTTGGGGTTTGGCATTATATAAATAAAACTGAATTGAAACTGAACTGGATGACTTAACTTGACTACGACTGGCTTAATTCGGCTATTACTAAAATAATTAGTCAGTACTACCTTAATCTGGCTGTTCTTTCTAAATTGGGTTAGAAAATAACAAATGATGGTAAGGATGCATGAATTATGAATTGATAGTTATTGAATGTTTTTACATACATGAAGTCATGTATGAAATTAATGTATCTTCAACATAAATTCTTAGCAAAGTAAAAAAAAAAAAAAAAATTAAAAAACACCAATGAAGG
>VUQI01037414.1:1447-12112 GCA_015106735.1 Paratilapia polleni
TTGAAATAACCGTTGTCAGTTCACAAGGGGTCCATTACTGTTGGCTTGTAGCAATTCTGAAAATGAAACCTCTGCAATATGGCGTTGTGGTTCCATCTTCCCATACAGTGACACCCATGTCGAGCTGAATGAGTAGTTAAAGGATGCTACTCTGGTGAAAGCTGTAATCTTTGCAGACTGTTCACTTAACAAGTAAACTGGAAATACATCAGAAGAATTGAGTTTATCTTTTGTTCATGATGCAATCATGATCAAGTGATCAGACCTGTGGTAAAAAAAAAAGATTGTTTAGCCATTCTTTTGTTATACCTTCCCTCTAAAAAAAAGAATATCGAGGTATCAGCAAAAACTGTGGCCCAACAACTGAGGGTTTTGGAGAATTGTTACACCCCTAATATCCAGTGTTTGAACCATTCAAGTACATTTTCAGTGATCAAGTGAAACATCAGTGTTTTTCAAAGGAAAAGAGGGGATGCATACTGACAGCTGTGTGGAAGTGTATCCATACACTTCATTTTTATATGAACACTAACCATATTGAACAAGACCAGTTAAAACTCATACATCGACTCAGGTTTTACTATCTTTGGTTGGGCTTCTCAGACAAGTGGAAAGCGCATGTGCATACACTCACAAGGAGGCTCATATGCATTATGCCATTTTCTACAGGGTTTCCTCAATGAATTTTAGTCTTTTGTAACTGCAACTCAGAAATCCTTAATTGTAGAGCTTTTACAAAAGCTGTATAACAGCGACTATACGGTAAAAGGGCAACTATAGAGTGAAGTTTGCTGGACTGACAAGCTTTTGCTTGTTGCCAATGGCAAATCTTTATTTTTGAGTCAGATAAACTTAAACCTTACTGAGATCAACAATTGATAATTGTAATTTTTACAGTGTAGTTATAGAGAAACAAAATCTAATTAATCTAAAATATAAACAAAAAACAAAAAGTTGTGATTTGCTTATCATTATTTAACATACTGAGTAATCTCAGTGTAGGGTAAGAAAAAATGAACTCATGCTTTGGCAGTAACAGCCTTCATCAAACATTTCCTGTAGCAGTTTATTTCTGTGATGATTTGATTAAACAGCCCTCATCAAGTAACACCACAGCATCTCGGGTTAAGCTGATTGGGCCATTTCCTTCTTTTTTAGCCATTCATTTGCTTATGCATGCACTTTGTTTCTTCCCGTGTCAACCAGTCTCTTACAAAGCTCTAGGTCATTGTCTGCCACCCTGACATTGTCCTCAAAATTTTTTCTCATAAAGTTTTGAGTTCATTGCTCCCTCAGTCATTACATGGCATCCAGGTCTTGAGGCGACAGAAGAGGCATAAACCTTGATACTCCCTTCACCATGCTTCACAGTTGGGATGAGGTTTAGGTGTTTGTGTGTGGTGCCTTTTTTCACCCCAGACAATAACTTTTGTATCATCTGTCTACAGAACATTGTACTGTGGAGCAGTCAGGTGGTATTTTGCAAACGTCTAACCTGTCATAGGGTCAGTTACCACCATTTTTGTTCAATGTTTCTCTTGAAGTAGACACATAAAGATTTAAGCACAGTGTAGAGTTCTAGGTGTGTTGCTGTTATCCTTCTTCTTCTTTTTACCCTTTCAGAATTACATGTTATGCTATTAGTGCAATCTTTACAGGATTCCTACTCCTAGGTAGAGTAGGAACAGTCCTGAATTTGTAAACAGGTCTTTATTGTGGGTGGGGGAACACCCAGATCTTTAGAAAAGCTTTGGTAGCCTTTTTCAAATTTGTGCATCTCTGTAATGCCTTTTCTAAAGCTGGTTTACACCAAACAGTCTTTCTTGAAGAGCAGACTTTGTCAGGAACAAGACTTTATGTGGCTTTATTTAAAGGGAAGGACACCTCTACACTCCACACCACACTTCCAGTCTCATCTCCTTAACTGGAACACTTGAAAGCAGGTAGCTTTTAAAGAACGTTGTTGGCACGGAGGTTCAGTTATGCCCAAGACACACTGCCTTCATATGCCTGTGCATGATGTTCCATTTGCTGAACTGTATCATGCACAGACAGCATGTACTGGGCTGTAGCTACTGACAGTCCAGAGGGAGTGCAAGAGGGAGAGGGAGAAACTACAGTAGAAAAGTAGTTCCCTTCTCCTAATATTCTTTTAACTTAGTATATGTAATTCTAGCCTACACTGGGTTTCTGCTATAACTATATAGTACGCATGTAGGCCCCACTTTGTCTTTTAATGACATTCAGTTGTCATTTTTGTCTTTTGTGCTCATGTACAGTTTCAGCATGGATCCTATGCACTCATTTATAAATGAAACCACCAATCTCCAAAGCAAGACAGTCTCTGATTTGAATTTAACCAACCCTGGTGAGGAGAAGTGTAATAAGTGAGGAACCACAGATAGATTTTTTTCATTCAGATGGATGTGGGTTGAACACATTTGATGCTGTTGTGCTCAGTTCTATGAGTGTTTAATCAGTTACTTCCTCAGAGGCATTTGCGAGGTTTCATTTTATGTATTTTTACAGTCCACCTGAGATAATATACAGCACTAAAGCTGCTTTTAAAAATGCCTTGAATAACTTTTATTCATTTCTTAACTTCATGCAAATTGTGTGTAACAGTAAATAAGAGATTTTTTTTTTTTTTTAAGTATGAAACAAAGAATGTCCATTCAGAGTGTAATATATTCACAATAAGTGAGGGAGAGGTGCCACATTCTTTTTGCACAGGAAGGCCAATTAAAACTTTAAGTGGTGGTCATCATCAATGGCTTCTCAGTCTCGAGAGACCATGCTGAATGCACCCTTGGATGTCTTTAGTTGGTTGGATCTTGATACTGTCAGCTATGGATTTGTAAGCCGATACGTGAGCAGTTCCTGTTGCAGCTGGTGCAATTGCACTGCGAGGCCTGAGTTGCAGTGATCATCAAGCACATTTTCTTGGGTCTCTCCTCTCCGCAACAAGCTGACCTCTCAAAGTGTCTGCTTTTGTAGTGCCCTTGTGGACAGTGTGATGCCAGCCAGTACAATCCATGGCCTGAGTTTCCCAGTTGTTTGTGGACATGTTGCGGGCCGTCAGATACCTTTTGCATGTGTCCATAAAACTGAGTTTCGGAAGACAGACTTTTCTGATGCCCTGGGTAGCTGTCCATACAGGATATCTTTAGGCAGTCTCCCAGCGTCTATGTGACATGCTCCAGCCATCTCAGGCAGTGTTGGCTCAGCAGGGAGAACATGTTAGGGATCTTGGCACGCTTCACGATGTCTTGGTGTGGAATGCTGTCCTGCCATCTGAATCCAAGAAAGTGTTTAATGCTCTGCATATAGAATGAGTTGAGCCAACATTATTAACTCATGTAAGGTGGTCCAGGTTTCACTTCCATACAATAAGGTGCTGAGGACGCAAGCCTGATGCATACTAATCTTTGTGTGTTCATTCAGTGCTTTATTTTCCCACACCCTTTTTGACAACCTGGCCATGATGGTGTTTGTCTTCACAAGTCATCATCTAAGTTCCACATGGAGTATGAGGGTATTGTTGATTGTGGACTCCAAATAGGTGAAATTGTCTACGACTTCAAGGATGACATTGTTGATGGTGATGGAGGGAGGAGTGATGACATCTTGTACACAGGCATTTGTCTTTTTTAGGTGAACATCATGTAGAGTGGCAGACCTTGTTCCCTACTCTTCTCGTGAAGCTGGCAGAGGTCCAGTCAAGTTGATTGTCAGTCTGCCTACCCTGATGTGGCACTGGTACTCTGGGTAATCACGGTCTGCAAGGACCTCTAGCCTGTTGAGGAAGACGTGAGCATAGACCTTGCCAGTGATGCACAAGAGAGAGATTTCTCTCTAGATATTGCAGTCACTGCGATTGCCCTTGTTCTTGTAGCTTGTCACGGTAGTGGCTTCTCTCATGTCCTGGGGGACTCCTCCTTCTTCCCAGCAGAGGCAGACCAGTTCATACAGAGGCTGAAGCAGGACAGGTTTTCCGTGCTTGATGGTGGAATGTTATCACTGTCTGGAGCTTGTTCCATTGGGAGCACGTCGATAGCATTACTCAGCTCTTCCAGCAGAGGTAACACATCCACTTCCTCCATTATAGGCAGTTTTGTTGTGCTGCTGAGGGTGACATCAGAGACTGATGTTTTACAAGAATATAACACTGAGTAATGCTCCACCCATCTGGCCATTTGCTTCTGGCGGTCAGTGATCTTTTCCCCAGTCAGAGATCTCAGGGAGGCTCCATTGCTGAATCTGTATTATGCTGTATGTTTTTGCATAGTTGTTGCCAAAATTTGATGGCATACTATCTTGTGAGGCATTGTGTGGTGCACCAAGCATTTCTGAACACTGAGTGTCTACACTCAATGTCATTCACTTTCTGTGGTCTCTGGTCGCCACATCTCTTCCAGTGTGGACACAGCTTTACTATAAAAAGACTACAATGCTATGTTAGCAGCTGTTCTACAGTGGAATGAATGATGTCACATGCTACCTCTGCATCAGGTGATGGCTGAATGTAAACAACAACAACATATCAGAATTCCTAGCTAACATGGACATAATCCAATAGATATCAGTTCAGTATCGGGGCCACAGAAACGTTCCTTCACAGTAACGTCCAGGATTGCACTGTTCATATGGAGTACAGTTCTTCCACCTTCTTTCTTGCCACTCAGGTTAACTTCTCCATCCAGCTGAAAAGTTCTGAAGCCAGGTGCTGTTGCACTGTGATCTGGGAAATGTGAGTTCAGTCCCCGTTTCTATGAACCACATCATACTGTACTAGGTCTTAGTGTTCTGAGCTCGTCCATCTTATTACTCAAGAACATCACATTCCCCATGATGACAGGTGGAATGGACAGTTCATGTCTTCTTCTCTTAGTTAGCATTCGTAGTTTAGCAGTTAGCATTAGCCAAGCTAGCTGCCTGTTAGTAACTTCGATCACATACAAAGGGTATATGAACCAGAATGATCAACTTCTCCTACATTTTGATGCTGAACTGCACAGGTGACCATGTTGTTTTCTCAGAATATTTACATAATATGATTTCACTGGCTAACAGCTGCCATGGAGCATTTGAATAAATGTGATTTCATTGGCTGATGCCTGCACTGGTGTTTCAGAAGTTGATTTTCTCTCAACTTTCAACGCAAGCAGTGCGAGCAAGTGAAACAACAAATCCATAAATCGGTTCAGCAATGAATCACCCGATTCAAATTGAAGAAGACGTCAGGCCGTTGAATCCTGGAACACATCTATGTCAGTCCTGCCATAGTAATTAAGAATAATTGAGTAAGCAATTAAGAAAATAGTGAAAAACAACAAAATACATAAAAGCTGCTGCAACAAGTTGCCACTTAGCACGTCACCATGTTAACAAAATAAAAATGTAGTTTGCATTAAAAAAATGAATAAAAATTGGTTTTATTCATGTTAGCTGAATGAGAAATTTATTGAACAAACTTCATGAAAGCCTCAGTATATGAAATATTACATCAGTCCAACTTAGGTGATTGGCCTTAGGCCTCTTTCTCCAATGAATGAAGGAATGAAAGATAAATAGTAAATAATAAGGATACCCTCAAATCAAGGATGTTGCAAAAATAACAGTTGATTTAATAGAGGAGCTGTGAAAGGGAGAATAGTATGTATATAGTTGGGTCTGTATCTTTCCTCAGTGATTTGAAAATGTTTAATAATTTTTTATCTGGAAAATGCAATCAATGAAATGAACTGGAATGAGCATTTGCATGGATTTATTAGAAACGTGAAAAGTAAAACAGGCCAAAGAGATTGTTTACCTTGGTTAAATGGAAATATATGTTCTCTTATGAAACAAAGGCACCATGCTCTCAAGGTGGCTCTTCAGAAACATGACAGGCGTTTATTTATTACATTGAGGAATAAGGTTGTAAAAGAGCTCAGAAAGGCCAAGGCAGCATTTTTTATTGATGCTATTAGCAAAGTGAAGGGAAATGCTAAAGAAATTCGGCAGAATTTCAAGAAATTAACAGGGAAGTCCAATGTAATTAATAAAACTAGAGAACTAAATATAGGGGGAAATGTGCTTCATGATTCAAGTATAGTAGCAAAGACATTTAATAATTATTTTATTGATTCTATTATAGCTTTGACTTTGAATGTTAAATTATTGTATTGTATTATATGTCAAATTATTCTGTTACCCCTATAAATACTGATGCTTCCATACTGACTTTTAGAGAAGTGACTAATTCCAAAGTCCATATTTCTTCTCTTAAGTGTTCAAGGGCAAAGGATGTATATGGGATGGATACAATATTTATCAGAACTCATGAGGAGTGATCACATAGTAATTACAGACCAATCAGTATTCTTCTGATAGTACCACAAATAGCAGAAAAATGCTAATGCAAATTATCTTTGAACAGATAATATCACATTTAAATGCTACTTCCTTCTCATTGCATCCTATGCAATTTGGGTTTCGAAAACATACTCTACAGAAACTGCAAATTGTTTTCTTTTAGAAAATATTAAAGCTAAATTGGACAACGGACGAGTGCTTGGGGCCATCTACCTTGATCTAAAGAAAGCTTTTGATACAAGTTAATCATGAGGTTTTACTTACCAAGTTATCAAAGTTCAATTTCTCACCTCAAGTAATTCATTGGATAAAGTAATTTCTTACAGATAGAAAACAATGTGTTAGAGTGAATAATAACATTTTGCAAATAGTTAATAATAATATTGTCGGAGTACCTCAAGGTTACATTTTGGGTCCTTTGTTGTTCAGTTTGTATGTTAATGATTTACCTGAAGTTTGCCCACCTACTGTAACTTGCCAGATGTATCCTGATGATACGGTTATATATCTGCATGCTAAAACCACTAAAACTGTCAGCTACAGTGGTCAAGATAAACTAGCTATCAAATTCATTTTTTCATCTTAATGTCAGTAAAACAGTGTGTATGTTTTTTTCAGTGTCAGCAAATAGAGAGCTGGATCCAGATGTAATTGTAGGAGGGAGAAGATCAGTTGTTGATAAATATAAATATTTAGGTATAATAACAGATTCACAACTTACATTTAAAACACAAGTCAAATTTGGTTTGGCCAATTTTAGACGTTAGGAACAACTGAGGCCTCAAAAATCAATCCCACGATTATCTCTCATATGAACTACTGTCTCACTAGTTGGACACAGACAAGTTGGACCACATTACAATCAATAGAAGGACTGTATAAGCAAGCCTTGAAAACATTAGATAAAAAGCCAAATTCATATCATCATTGTAAAATTGTAACTAAATATGGTTTCTTAAATTGGGAAAATATGATTAAATTTGCAGATATTTTAATTGTGTATAAAAGTCTTCTTTTTCTAAATCTATTGAACAGTGGTTACTGGATAATCAAACATGTTGTCATGATCTGAAGTATTATCACTGATAGTCCCTGATTCTATTAATTGTTTTAGTAATTGTTAATGTGGTTTTTTTTCTTGTGAGTTTATATGTTATTTTAATGTTTGATCTTTAATATGTTATATGGGTATGTTTTTTTTTTAATTTTATATATGTTTCTGTCTTTTAATTACATTCATATGCTTCTGTTTGTATGGTCGTATTGAATAATTTTATATGCCATCGACCTGCCAGGGACTGCAGATGAAAATTTGCCTGTTTGGTTAAATCTGGCAGATTTACATGATGAATTTAAGTGCTCATGTTAATTAATATGCATTGTCCCTTTTAAATAAAAATAAACTTGAACATCTAGACTCCATTTGGCATGACTTTGTGTGTACTCAGAGGCTGAGGTGGAGTGAGCTATCGTGGAGCTGTAGTGACCAGCTGGATTTTATTCATTTTTAGAATTATTTCTTAAAAAAAACAATAATAATAATAATCATCTGTTCTCTGTGGTGCTATAAAGGAAGCTTGCATGATTCCTCCCACCTCTAATGGCAGCTGTCTGTCCATAAGGCAGAAATAGACACATGATTTTTCAAAGAATCTTTCCATTTCAAGTTTGCAGTTTGCTCTGAGCTGTCACTGAACCTGACACAGACACCTGCTCAGAGACACACACAATAAATGCTTTGGGCCTTTAGTGACACTCCTGTGATTTCATGTTAATGATTTGATAAACAACTAGTTGTGTTAGTTTTTTGTCAGACTTTTTGTGCTGCTGTTCACTGTTCTGCAGGGAAGACAGTGAAACTTAGTCCATTACCAGCTAATGGACTGAATGATAAACAATGTATGTTTGGGTGACCCTTTTTATTTTAACCTACACAAAACACTTAAAATCAGAAGATCTGCTTAAAATTTCAGAAAGATTTTGCCAAACATTCTACATATCAAACAAGTCTGCATACAGTAAATGATTTCAAATTGCACACACATTAGTCTTACAAAGAGGAAAATTGAAACAATTCATTTATGCATTTCTTCAGCTAAAAGTGAACTACTTGATTTGAACAAAACATTTTTAATATTACACAACATGACAAATTTTACAGCACAACGGTACACAATTTAAAATAATGACATTTTTCAGGACATGACACACACCCCAAATCTCAACAACGTGTTGTGTGGACTTTTGTATAAACCAAGCTAACTGGGTAATCCAACTCTTGGTCTGAGAAAGCCTGAGGGAAAAAAAAGTCCTCAGCTGGCCAACTCATCTTGTAATTTACACCAGTGATAATTTATGTTGGTATGTAAGCCTGGTGGAGCCAGTGGTGCATATTTACTTGAAACATTTTATCTTTGGATCATAAGATCAGTGACACTGTATCCCTCAGATCAGTTAACCTGCTTTGCGTCATAACTCCACATTGAAATTTGCAAACAGGGATACATAATTTAAAGGGGCCTGTATCAATTATGCACCTTTTATTCATGCCACAACAATACCTCACACAGTTGATTTGGTTCCCTTTGCTTCATGTATAATTCAGTAGAGCTGCATCCATTCTCACAAAGCACTCTCTTTTTCGCAGCTCCGGTGGACATATTTTGTGTGCATACAGTGCTGTAAAAAGTATTTGCCCCCTTCCTTATTTCTTAGTTTTTTGCATATTTGTCACACTAACATGTTTCAGATCATCAAACAAATTTTAATATCAGACAAAAATAAAGAGTAAATACAAAATGCAGTTTTTAAATGATGATTTAATTTATTATGGGAAAAAAGCTATCCAAACCTACCTGGCCCTCTGTGACATTACTAATAAATTTACTCCAAGAGTTCGCTTCAATTCAGTTCAGTTCAATTCAATTTATATAGCGTCAATTCACAATTGTCACCTCAAGGCGCTTTATATTGTGGGCTACAGACCCTACAATATTAGACAGAAACCTCAACAATCCGACGACCCCCTGTGAGCACTTGGTGAAGGTCGGAAAGAAAAACTCCCTTTTAACAGGAAGAAACCTCCGGCAGAATCAGGCTCAGGGAGGGGCAGCCATCTGCTGCGACCGGTTGGGGGTGAGGGGAAACGGAAGAGAGCAGAGGGAGACAGGACAAAAGAGACACTGTGGGAGAGAGAGGCAGAGTTTAGTAATTACAAATTAAATGCAATAGTGGTGTATGAAAACATGGAGAGCGAGCATGTCAGGTGTGCATGCCAGGCAAATAAAGTGCTCTACACCTGTCATTGTGTCACAGTGGTACTGGGAAAATGTGTATTCCAAAAAGCTCCTTGCACTTTACCAGCCTGAAAATTTGCAAGTCAATTAGTAAAAAGTCAAATTAAACAGATACACTGATGTCTCCCATCTCTACTTCAGACAACTTGTTAGGGTTCCCGCAATCTGGTGCTCCTCCCCTCTCTTTTTCTCTCCTTCTCCCTTATTCACTCGCGTTCTCTAGCTCTCCTTCTTTTGCTCTCTCCTTTCCTCATCCTGTCCTACATGCAGGCTGGAGATCCTGCTGTAGCAGCGGATTTAGTTATGCACGTACTGTCCATCCTCTCATTACCCCGACACTTAAGAACCAGCTTCTTCTTTCAACCTTTGCCAGATCATTCAGTTTGTTTAAGTGGTAACGTTAGGCTCACTTTGACCTTATGTCCCATTTTAGTTGCAAATGCTAATTTTATGCTCATCTTCTCTCCCAGGAAAAACTCGGTGTGTTGCTCTACCTCTTGGTCTCCCTTCAGATCTCCCCTTTCTGAACTCAGTTGGAAATGTACTTGTCATTCTAAGATTACATACACTATATTGCCAAAAGTATGCCTTCACACGCATATGAACTTGAGTGACATCCCATTCTTAATTCATAGGGTTTAATATTATGTCAGCCCACCCTTTGCAGCTATAACAGCTTCAACTCTTCTGGGAAGGCTTTCCACAAGGTTTAGGAATGTGTTTATGGGAATTTTGGACCATTCTTCCAGAAGCACATTTGTGAGGTCAGACACTGATGTTGGACGAGAAGGCCTGGTTCACAGTCTCCGCTCTAATTCATCCCAAAGGTGTTCTATCGGGTTGAGGTCAGGACTCTGTGCAGGCCAGTCAAGTTCTTCCACACCAAATTCACTCATCTATGTCTTTTTGGACCTTGCTTTGTGCACTGGTGCGCAGTCATGTTGGAACAGGAAGGGGCCATCCCCAAACTGTTCCCACAAAGTTGGGAGCATGAAATTGTCCAAAATGTCTT
>VUQI01037416.1:0-10663 GCA_015106735.1 Paratilapia polleni
TTTTTTTATTCCAGTTACTTTTGATGTACTACTAGCACTGTTTTTGCATCCAGTTGGTCCTATTGCAAGAGGATAGTGATGACCACAGCGATGGTTTTTATACTTTTCCTCATTAAATAAGATTTGGTTCAGGTGATCACCTCATCAGTACCTTATTAGGTAGAAACAGGTGTGCTTGTGTTGGAATTCAAGAGACACTGGAATGGAATGACTGTCATATATGTAGAGATGCTGATTTCTGAAAAATTTGCAGTGGTCTCTTAATTTTTTCCAGAGCTGTAGCTACATCGAGCATTTGCTGGTCTGTTTTTAATATAATTTTTGTCTTGTTGTATGTGTGGAGTGAAAATTTTAAAAATAAATAATTAAATAATTAAATAAACAAGAATGTAAGCAATGCTCATTTGTTTAATTGAGTTGTGTATGAGGATTAATTTCAATTCTAAATTAATTTCAATTTTAAATTAGATTATGGATTTAACAGGGAGCCAATGAAGAGAAGCTAATATGGGAGAAATGTGGTCTCTCTCTAACCCTGTCAGTAATCTCACTGCAGCATTCTGGATTACTGAATTACAAATATTTATTCTTGTGCTATTTTTGGTTGATGATGGTTTTATGTAGATACTACTATTTATAAATTTAAGATCATTCTCCTCACATACAAAGTCTTAAAAAATCAGGCCCCATCATATCTTAAAGACCTCATAGTACCATATTATCCCAATAGAGCACTTGGCTCTCAGACTGCAGGCTTACTTGTGGTTCCTATGGTATTTAAAAGTAGAATGGGTTTCTACTTTTCTACTTTCAGGCCCCTCTTCTGTGGAACCAGCTGCCGGTTTGGATTTGGGAGACAGACACCCTCTCTACTTTTAGGATTAGGCTTAAAACTTTCCATGATGCACTGAGCATTTCTCAGTGCATCATCACTTACCTCTCTTCACTCTCCATGTGTTTATACACCACTATTGCATTTAATCATTAGTTATTATTAACCCTGTCTCTCTCCCATAGTGTGTCGTTTGTCCTTTCTCCCTCTGCTCTCTTCTGTTTCCCCTCAACCCCAAACAGTCGCTGGCAGATGGCTGCCCCTCCCTGAGCCTGGTTCTGCCGGAGGTTTCTTCCTGTTAAAAGGGGGTTTTTCCTTCCTACTGTCACCTTGAGGCGACTGTTGTTGTGATTTGGTGCTATATAAATAAAATTGAATTGAATTGATTTTCTCTCTAATGTTGTAGGGTCTTTACCCTAAAATATAAAGTCCCTTGAGGCGACTGTTGGTGTGATTTGGTGCTATATAATTAAAACTGAATTGAATTGAATTGAATTATATGGTGTGGCCCCAAATAGGCCCTTACCGCTAATAACTGTGACAAGTGGGACCTTCCAGCCAGCTTGTTACTTTCAGTGTTTGTTGGTGGTGGTGTGCCTCTCTTGGTTTGCTGTTTAATGTCAATAAATACTACTATTGGCTGTTTTTTTGTTTTTTTGTCTGGTCAAACTGATATGTGTTCCGAGCTTCATCAAAGTCACAATTATACACACAAAGTACCTACACAAACAGCTGGACTTTTCATGTCTCACACAAACACTTTGTAATCACTCACAGAGCAGGAAATAAGTGAACCTCTGTGCTAACAACCTCTCCAAAAGCTTCTTTGAGTCAGGTTGGAGTCCAGTTAAGGAGATGGGATTCAAAGCGTGAGTTGCAAACATCCCCCTCCCTAAACTACAGGCATACAATATTTTGTTACTAACAAAGTCTGCACTTCTCAAGAAAGACTGGTTGATGTAAAACATACCTCAATTACAACAACTTTCAAAGAACCTTAGAAGAAGCACTATAGAGAATTTGAAGGTGTAGAACACTACTGAGCCACAATAAAACAAACTATGTACAAATGCAGGAAATTAGGGACTGTTGCAACAGTCCTTCAAAGTTCACACCAAGAGCACACTGTACAGTTCTGAAAGAATGGGTGAAAAATAACCCAAAGGCCACAGCCAAAAATCTCTACAACACTAAATTATTTGTGTCGCCCACAAGAAAAGCAGAATGGTGTAAATGGAAGGACAACAAAGTACACACACTGCTCTCAGGTAAGAAAAGTTGGTAGCACTTTATAATAACTACACACTATTAAGCATTAGTAAGGCATTAGTAAATGCTTAATTCATCATTTATAAAGCATTAATCCTCCTTAGTATGTAATTTATAAACTACATATAAATGGTTTATTCTTGGTTAATAAGCTCATATATAACATGTTCATGCTATCATTTAGAAAGTCTAAGTAAGTGATTAACAAAGTATTTAGATGAACATTTATACATATAATGATTAAGATATGAGCTCATTGTTTGTGAGTGTGTTAATAGAGGTTTTATAAATACTTTCTAAATGATAGCATGAACATGTTATATATAAGCTTATTAATCAAGAATAAACCATTTATATCTTGTTTATAAATTACATACTAAGGAGGACTAATGCTTTATAAATGATGAATTAAGCATTTACTAATGCCTTACTAATGCTTAATAGTGTATAGTTATTATAAAGTGCTACCGAAAGGTTTTATTTTACTTATTATTTTTTTTAACAAAAGGTTTTAACCTTTGGCAAGAACGCACACTATGTTTGGAGGGTAAAGGACAATTTCAGTTAATATCTAATTAGCTACAACCAACAATCATTTAAAAAAATACTATCTGACATTGACAAGTCTTTCATCTTAATTATCCTTACTTTGACAACACTACCATAACTGTCTATTTCTTTCACAGTTCAGTTTCTGGCAGACTGCCATCCCAATGACATTAAATTACAGAAAATTACTCGCTACTTCCATTTGCATAATGCAGTGCATGCATGCATTATGCATGTTGATGCCCAAAAAACCCCCAAAAAGCAAATCTTTAATATTAATATTCAGTGCGTTTTGTTTTATTTAAGGGGAAAGGAACAAAAACATGTTACAAAACATCCAAACATTGTTTTGAGAAAACTTAAAAGCAGTGCAACAGCTGGAAACCCTAGACATCATCATTTCCAGCAGCAGAGTAACTGCTTTTATTAGATTATTACTGTTTATAAATAATGCATATTAAATCATACTAAAGGCAGATTTACATGTCTGCACTTTATTCATTTGTCTTCAAACTCTGGTGTCTTTCTACACAGTCACACTCAATTCATCTCACTTACTTCACAGTGAAGTGAGGTGAATCCAGTCTTAAGTAGTATGCTGGTTTGAATGTACTGCAGTAGCAGAATCTTACTGTTGTTTTTAGTCCAGAGCTTGGGGAATAAGGTTTTGGTCATCATTTTACTTATAGGTCTTTTTTCCCAAGCAAAACTTCCACGACGTCTGATTGATGGTGTGTTTTGATAGTTGGGCAATTTGAGGTTGCTCCAGATTTAGTGGTAATTTAGTGGGATTCATAATGCTGTGGAACAGAAAAGAAAAAAAAAAGAAAAGAAAAAAGAATAAGAAGCCATGGCTAAGCATGCGCCAAGCTCTAAAAACATTGAATCCTACAGTTCTCATGATTTAACATCTCTTCTTGAGACCCTCCCTTGTCTTTTAACCCATACCTTTCAAGTTTGTAACCAAGCTTTCTGGAATAAATTTGTAATTTAAAGACATCAAAGTGACAAAATTCTGATAACATCTATATAAGATCATCATGATTATATTCCCTATGACAGCTGTTTGCAGCTGAGTTGGACTGACCATGCTGATGAAATTAATTCCCCTTAATATGTAAAAGCTGCTGGTAGGGCAGGGTATGACTGTCAAAGACAAGCTAAGAGTGTTTTGGGATTTAGATTCCTACACCATAAAAGTATCTGACTGAAAATCACTTAGCAGGCTTTGTAGTGCCATGCAATCTTACGATAACTTCAGTTCACACTTTATTAGCCAGTTGGTGCTTTGGTTCAAGCAGGCTACAGTTCTACTGGTGAAGTTGGAGGTCTTAAGCTATTGGGCAACAGTGGTTTTGACAAGGTAACAGTGAGCTAAACACAGGATCTGCTGTGTTAGTAGAAAGAACATTAGCATGTTGGTGCTTACTGAAGATAGAAAGCTACTAAAATCATGTGTTTCATCACATTTAAAGGACAGGGTTGGATTTTTCTCATATATCATAACACAATATACACGTCATATACATAAAAGTTGCATCGAGTTCCCCACTGCAGCCATGTAACTTTTGTACTACAACCCAAAGTAATGGGGGCAATTTCTACAGTTCTTGTTCTGTGCATAGACGGTATATAAAAGATGAATGCAGTGTCTGGGTTTGAAAAAGTGAAGCCAAAAACACTTTTCTGATGAGTTCATGGGCTCACAAGTTCACTGCTTCCATTATGGTCAGAAAGGAAGATAAAAGGTATGCTAATTTGGCTAACGACTTGTCTATCACATGTCATTAGCCAGTGAACACTGAGGTGTCCCTTGGTTTCAGTCAGAGCTGGCTGTGCTTTCAGATATCTGGTTTCAAAAAGCTAAGGGCCCCATTATACCCGCCGCATTGGTGACGTCATCACACAGCCACATCCATTTATATTCGCCGTTACGCCGCAGGTAACCGCTGCAGTACTCTCCTGAACGATTCACCACTCAGAAAAAAAACTCTACATCAGTGCTGGTATAGGAGGAGATGTCAAAATCAAAAGCAAAGAAATTGCTGAGTTTTTTTTCAAAGCTCTTTCCACAAAGTCTCATCTTTTCAAACCGTTGGAACATCTCTCAGCGGATGTGACATCAATTTGACGTCATCTTTGCCATAGGGTGCCGTTCGCAAGGCACCGTACAGTGGGTATAATGGGCCATAAGATGGCAATGGCGAAAACGCTCCACTTGAAAATGGGACTTCCCAAACCAGTGGATGACATCATCGTGGCTACATCCATCTTTTACATACAGTTTATGATTCTGTGCAAAAAGAATGCATTGTAAAGGTAACATGAGGCTTGAGCAAATCCAGTTAGCAAAGTTAGAAATTGGTGGTCTTTTAGCTACTAAATTTTCCCTTCGTATATTCACAGTCAGTGTTTTTTTGCCGAGGCAGGAGAGCGGTGCTCACTGCATAGCCAGACGTCTCTGTGTTCACAGGGTGGGGCAGAGCTGGATGGGCTAGAAAGAAAAAGATATGATAAACCTGCAAACAAAAAGCTTAACCAAAGGTTTGGATAACTCACACTGCTAAAGCCTCTGTTAGCTTTAACTAACTTTAAAATGCATATTTTTGGTGTGCCTGGTTGCTACTAGGCTGGTATGGAAAAGAGGAATGACGAGTGACTCTGTTTGAAATCTGAGTATTGTTTTGAGAAAGTCTTGAAAATAATCTGAACCCATCTTTTAAGCCTTACAAGCCAGACAGTTTTCATGCACCAAACGTGATTAACATTTTATGAACCTGTATGACCCTTGTACTAAGACACAGCAGTGTCTCATAGTCTAAACACACTTTGCTGTTGTCCTTCACTTTGTCTCTGTGGATGTGACTTTGGAGCCACTGTAATCTGTCTGACTGCCTTTAAAGCTCATCATGAACACTTACAAAACAACATTCAATGCAACAGCACAGAAGCAGGAATTCAAACCAGAGTATTTACATTTCAACTGAAGAGTAGAGCCAGACTGATATAGGATTTTTAAAACCATTACCGATATTTGGGAATTTAAAAATCAGATATATTGGCCAATACTGTTTTTCTTTCAGACACACAAAACATAAACAGATTTCCCTAACATTTGTTATGTGTAGTTATTCATGAGTCCTTACTAAGATAATATGTCATTGCAGTTTCAAAAAAAAAAGTTTTATTGTGACAACAAGTTTTCGATTACTCGTTTACGTTCTGCCCGACTCAGATCAGCTGTTTTTTGTGTTTGTGGTGTTCAAAGATGTTGTCAACAGGGAAGCTGCCCTCTGGTGCACAAACTATGCAGCATCAACACTCATAACATGGTTTGAAGGGTGTTTATCCCATCTCTTCTTTACTTTTTAAATTTTCAGTTATCTGCCATTATAAATGCCAATACAACTATTGGCAATTAGCTCATATCGGCCGGTATTCTGGGCCCACTGACATATCGGTCGGGCTCTACTGAAGAGCTCAGAAAAAAGAGACCTGGTATACAAATGGTAACAAAATAAGAATCTGAAGTCTGTTACAGAGGTAAGAAGAATGCTGCAAATAAGCAGAGGTAACAAACACAAAAGATTGTAACATGAACATAAAAAACAGAAGAACTCCTATGTGACTGGAGGAGCCAAGGGGGTTGAAACCTACTCCCAGAGGAAAAATTATGGGAAACATTTCCATGTCTATATTTTGAAAATGATCTCCAAAATCATAAAAATAATAATAATCTTTAGTTTTATCAGTTTATTTGCAAAAAGTACCTGTTTGCATTTTTCTGAATTTCTTTAGTATGACACTGAACCTGAAGCTATTTTTAAAAAATAAGTGCAAAAGATTAAAATTTTGCACAAATTTGCCCAGAGAGAAGAAATTAAACTAAAGAGTATGTGACTACAATTCATAAATGACTGAGAGAGATCTGGACAATTTGAATCCTAGTGACTTTGGACACCAGACAGAGGCTACAGTCACACAAACACAGCACAAGGATGCTGTCATTCATATTTTTCTAGTTAGATAAAACTGCTGTTCACACAGTCTGTGATCATCTGTTTGGGTAAAATGCACAACTGCAAAAACACTCAGCAGTCCAATATACACCAATACTGTGACGCAAAAAATCTGCTTCGTATTCAGTCTAAACACACTCATTACATTATCATTAAAATTATATTTTGAGATAGTTCTGTGTTCATGTCATACTGATTTTACAATGATAACCAATTTCAGATGTTGCACTTTTGATAAAATGCAAAGTTATCATTTTGACCGTCTTTCTCTGAACGTTTTTACCTGATATGGCTTTACATACAGATGGATGAAATTTAAAGGAAAAACCAACATAAAGTGTCTTAGTTACATGTGCCACATGTGCCAGAACAACGCTGAAGTGAACTTTGGCATTGATTGTGGTGACTGAAGGCCGTACCATATGATTCACATCATTTGTACATCACATGCAACATCAACACTCGTAACATGGTTGAGGGGTATTTCCCTCGTCTCTTCTTTACTTTTTAAATTTTCATTTATCAGCTGATAAATCAAAATTATTTGCTGATATATCTGCAAATACCTCATCTTGGCCGATAGTATCAGTTGGGCTCTAAGGGAGATATTATCATCCTGGAAGAGACCATTCCCATCAGGTTACAAATGTTTTATCATCTGATAAAGGTGATCACTCAGAACAACTGTGTTGATTTACAGTGACCCTTCCCTCTAAGGGACAAGTGGACCAAAACCATGCCAGTAAATGTCACCAGATCTCATCAAGGTAGTGGTCAAGGGTTCAAGTTTTCCCTTTAATTTATCAACTGCCTGTATATGCAAGACTCCGAAAAGCCAAGATATATGAAATGCTCTCATCAGTGTGTTCTTGAAGGTAATTAAACCCAATTTTAAAAGAAATCTATACTGAACACCCACAACATTAAAACCAGCTGAAGATGCTGACAAACACTGGGTCTAGGCATTCATGTGGATGTTACTTTGAGATATACCACCCACCTAAATATTATGTAGACCAAGGACACCCTCCCCTGGCAATGACACTTCCCAATAGCACTGGCCTCCCAGCAGGACAATGCACAACAAAAACATCTCAGCACAAAACGTTCCCAATCCAATCAGATAAAAGTAAGGTTTTGAGCTGTTTTGCAAGGAACGAGGGGGACCTAAACAATATTCAGAAAATGGTTTTAATGTTGAGGCTGACTGGTGTATATTGTCAGTGAAAAAAAAACAACAAAAAAACGCATGCAATTGTGCAACCATACAGCTTTCAGCTGACTAGAATGCTAACAAGTCAGAAACATGAGAAACTCTCTCCTTTGACCATCCATCACCGAATGACATAAACACATTGAGCAACATGATTCTTTTCTTCCCATGGCCTCAATCCCTCTTTGTAGAATCAGTCCTGATTAACTGTTGGTCATATCAGCTCTTGTGCAGTATAAAGAGCATCCTTCATTTAAATTAAATGGACCAGAAAAACATTATTGGAAGAAAAAAAATGGCACATGCTTACCATTTAAATTAAGAACTCAGTCAACAAATGTTTACATTTTGGTCATACAAAGCAAAATAATGGTACATTTACTACCACATCATTTCTAACCCCTGACACCTTCTACAATTTACAGATTTCTTTTAACAAAACACCCATTCTGTTATTAAATTTACCTGTAAAATTATTACAGAAGAAAAGAGAAAAAGAAAGAAAAAAAAGAACTCCAACTATTATCAAAAGTGAATGAATTAAAGTGCAAATGATGAATGCATCCTTCTGTGGAAACATTTCCCAAAGTTACCTTTTGAATTTTCTCTACAACCTGCGTGTAGGACTTCTGTGTATGTGTGTGTTGGTTTCACTATGGCTCTGCATGTCTGGAGAAGGACTGCCATCTATTGGTTGAACTACAGTTGCGTATAAGATTGCTGTTTGTATGTCAACAGCAATTCAAGTTTGTAAATCAACTTCACTGTCCCAAAGAGGTTGCAGACATATACCTGATCTATATCTGACATTAGTCCAGGGGCTTGAAACAGAAACGGTTTCCAAAAATATATCTTTTTATACTTCTCTATCTCAGCAGATGCATCATAAAAATATTCCTCGTAGTAAGAGTTGAAGAAGCAGATAACAGCAAAATGGAGGTTAGACTTTGATCCAGCACTTCCATCCATTCTGAATGTTTTCCAACCATCATCAGTCATCCAATCTGCCAGAAAAAATGCTGACAAGTGCAAATATTCACGAGTAAAAAACAGGAACTGTCAGACTTTACTTTTAGAGCTGATACTGAATAGAGTGCGTATGTCTTTTATTGTAAATGTGAATATTTTATTGAGTTCATGATGGTATTATTGGCATTCTGAGCTGTGATGGACAATCTTTTCTTCACTGGTGCAGAGTGATCTGGGTGTCCGCCATCTCTTTAGCTCTCTCCTGTTGTGTGCAGCGAAGCCTTCAGTGATGAACTGAAATGGATGAGCTACAGCTCAGCTTCTAGGAACTGAAGTCGGCCTGTGATGCTTTCTTTTGGCACTGCCATGTCAGAACTGTGACTGAAATACCAATCTATCATCTTAACATTCGTTAAGCATTCAGGAAACAAGATGGACTCAGTCCCACAGGTCCAGATGTTAGCCAGTTGTCTTTCTCCGTCTCTGTTTCATCTTCAACACATCCATATGGGGATCACTTTAATCCAGCTGGTCTGAGGTGTGGTCAAAGACCACTATGAGTGTTCAGTTACTGATGCCAACTGCTGCTCTCTTTGGAGTAGCTTTTATATTGCCGTGTTTGACAACTGTTATTAGCATCTGACATCAAGACTGGCCATGATTTCCTGACCAGTTACACTATCATCACTGTGTCAAGACAAAGCTTCATTTATCTGAAGCATCTATGTCTACATTTTGGGAGTGAGGCTCCAGGTAAAGTACTGAAGATGACAATGAGCCAAAAAAACATGCATTCTTAAGTGTTCACCAATAATGAGAGGCTAGAGCAGGCTGAAGAGTTGGGGTCGGATATGGACAGGGGATGCTGTTTTGTTCATACTACACTTGGTGTCTGTGTGCATACATCTGGTTGCACAGATGTTTTGCACAGACCGACATGGACATTATGAGAAGGTAAAAATTTACTCTGTTTCAGAAGACAGATATGGACAATTTTTATTTGGGTTTAAATGTCCCCTAAACTGTAACAAAATTATTACTATTATACTTTGAGTAATTAAACTGGTGTTCAGATTTTTGCTGAATATTATGCCACTCTTGGTTATTTTAGAAAGGAGACGCAGCTGAAAGACAGAGGTCTTCAGTTTCAGGGCGGTACGGTATAAGACTAAGTGCAAGGATGGCAGTCTCAGGACTGAAAAAAATGGAGAATAATAACTTAGTTGGACTGTCCCTGTAACAGCCACAAGCAATTATTATCATGACCCCTATTTTATTTTTTAAAAGTTACAGAGTAAAGTACAAAAGTTTCAGTTCTCCCATCAGATATGTTAATCTTTTCAGGTCTTGTATATTTGTAGTCATACAAATATACAAGTTGAGCTTATAGTTAGGGCTGGATCAGGTGACCCTGAACCATCCCTTAGTTAAGCTGCAATAGGCTTAGGCTGCTGGGGGCTTCCCATGATGCACTGAGCACTTCCTCTTCCTCACTTCCTTTCACTCTCCATGTGTTTATACACCACTTGAATTTAATCATTAGCTATTATTAACTCTGTCTCTCTCCCATAGGTGTGCCTTTTTTGTCCTGTCTCCCTCTGCTCTCTTCTGTTTCCCCTCATCCCCAACCAGTCGCGATAGATGGCTGCCCCTCCCTGAGCCTGGTTCTGCCGGAGGTTTCTTCCTGTTAAAAGGGAGTTTTTCCTTCCCACTGTTGCCAAGTGCTTGCTCATAGGGGGTCGTCTGATTGTTGGGGTTTTCTGTCTAATATTGTAGGGTCTTTACCCTAAAATATAAAATATAAAGTGCCTT
>VUQI01037419.1:0-12952 GCA_015106735.1 Paratilapia polleni
GGGAAGCTGGTCAGAGTTGATGGGAAGATGGATGGAGCCAAATACAGGGCAATCCTGGAAGAAAACCTGTTACAGGCTGCAGAAGACTTGAGACTGGGGCGGAGGTTCACCTTCCCACAGGACAACGACCCTAAACATACAGCCAGAGCTACAATGGAATGGTTTAGATCAAAGCATATTCATGTGTTAGAATGGCCAGTCAAAGTCCAGACCTAAATCCTATTGAGAATCTGTGGCAAGAAAATTGCTGTTCACAGATGCTCTCCATCCAGTCTGACTGAACTGGAGCTATTTTGCAAAGAAGAATGGGCAAAAATTGCAGTCCCTAGATGTGCAAAGCTGGTAGAGACATACCCCAAAAGAGTTGCAGCTGTAATTGCAGTGAAAGGTGGTTCGACAAAGTTTTGACTCAGGGGAGCTGAATACTAATGCACGCCACACTTTTTAGATTTTTATTTGTAAAAGATTTTGAACACCATGTATCATTTCCCTTCCACTTTATAATTATGTGCTACTTTGTGTTGGTCTGTCACATAAAATCCCAATAAAATACATTTAAGTTTGTGGTTGTAATGTGACAAAATGTGGGAAAGTTCAAGGGGTATGAATACTTTTGCAAGGCACTGTATACCAGATTAAAATAGAAATTATAAGATTCTTCTCATTCCCAGAGCTTCACAAGCTGCCATTTTGTTAAAGCCACTGGTGTCTCAAAGACAGTCTGTCTCTTTGGCTCAGGCACTGTGATGCACTGGGTTTGGGTTGTGAGACGGGCCTCTCACTCCTAGCTTATCACATATTGATGTGGATCCTTTTGTGTCATATTTAAATGCTGTGGATAAGTGTCAGTTTTTAATTGTGGAGAGTTTAACTTGTGAAGGGACATATATTAAAGCCAAACCACAATATTTGCCCGAACCTAATTAGGTTGTTTTTCGTACGTAAATCAGACCAAATCGTTTTTTATGCCTAAACTTAAGCAGTGAGAAAAAGGAAAAGCAAAAATCAAGAGAGAAAAATCAGCAAGTACTGTGTAAGTGCAAAGTATAAAGTTCCCAAATGGGACATGATCCCAGAACTCCTGGTGAACAAACCTTTTCCTTACTTCACCTCCAACATCATAAAGCACATTTTGCAGCTTTTTGAATATGCCGTTGCTGATGGATCAATGCACCGATGCAATGGGACACATTTTGCATATCTCTGCAACATCTCTGGTATGTGACAGAAAGAGTATTTGACACCCTGGAATGAAAACACATTGGAATTCTTTAAAAACAGCTTTTTTAGACAATTGGAACTACTTAGGTCAAGGAGGATGATTGTCATGTTAAAAATAACTCCACATCAACTTAGGGCCTGGTTTTATGCTGTTTTCATCTTCATGTAGAGGTGTTTTCTTTGGGGACTATGTGCAATTATGGGTTATCTTGCAAGTCTTAATGAGCTTGTGAAGGGTGTGGAGGAACATGTTTTAGGGATATTTCATGTCAGTGAAGTCTGGCAGCTAATTGAAGAAGCTGGAGTGGGATGGGGTTCAGTTCAGGAAGCACCATTCCTACATTAGCATGCTGTTCTCTTTCTGATTATGGCAGCAGCGGTAGGCTGGTAATGAAGTAGCTGTGGCACAGAAGAAGGAAGGGTGGCTAATGGTGAAGAGCTGCGGGGGATGACTTCAAAAGAGCTGCTGAGGAGTAGAGCCGAGTGTGGTGCGATATGAATGCTGTACTGAGGGGAAGGGAGAGCCTGTGCTGTGGGGTTTTATGGCAAACAGGTTTTTGTACTCTGGCTTGTTTAGTCTACTCAGATAACAAGGAGCATTTACAATAGCCCTGTTGGGGCTATTGTAAATGCTCCTTGTTAAATGCTGTTGTTTGATGTTTGATGTACAATTTGGTAAAGAAAATATGGCAGATCATGAATTAAGGTGAAAAAACGTGCATGTTTTTGATTTGGGTTTAAGCTGACAGTTTTGTATTCAACACATGCATTTGCCTTACTGTACTTGTGAGAACCCTCCCTTAACCCACAATAACATCCACCCTATCTGGCAAATGCTTATTCTCATACCTGATCTATCTTATACGGCTCAGTGAGTACTCTAAGTTTTTGTCTAAAAAAAAAACTAAACTAAACTAAAACACAACTAAACTAAAGTTGCTCCTATTGTCCCCCTGAGGGTATCAGGTGGGGACACAACATTAGCAAAGTAAAACTGTAGGTCCAATCAAAAGGTTCTGTGATTCACACCCAAAAAATGCAAAATGCTTACATGATTTAAATTTGGTAGATCTCCACAAGGTGTCCTTGTGCCCCTCCAGCCCTCTTCCCACACCTTCTATTTTTGGATTGTTCCATGGAAGTCCAGGTCAGACCACTTGCAAGTGTCCATCTGCATTTTTACTTTGAACCTCAAACCCTGTTGATGCTTTATCTCTATGAGGTTTGAACAGCAGTCACACTGGAAGCGGTGCAGTGCTGCTCAAGGAGATGACATGTAAGGTGGAACTGGACAAATTAAAATCAAGCATTTTTTTTTTTTTACTGTTATGGTTGGAGTTGAGTAATTTAGAATAGAAACTTGGAGAAGTTGTAGTTCAGTCTTATTTTCTCTTTTAGTTTTTTATGGTTCACATAAGGATAGTAAGAACAGACAGACATACACCATTGTGCGCAAACACTGTAATGCAACCACTTAACATAAAACAAACACTCTGCTTCCTCATCCTCTTTCTTTCTCTTACTGACACACAAACACACCATCACATACACACACACACACACACACTCGTTTTGACATCTTAGTGGGGAACTTTATTGATATAATGCTTTCCCTAGCCCCTTACCCTAACCCTAACCATCAGAAATGAATGCCTAACCCTAACCCTTACCCTAAACCTAACCATAACCTAATTGTAACCGTAACCCTAAAACCACATTTTCAAATTCGTGAGGACCAGTGTTTTGTCCTCACAAATCACGGTTGGTCCTCACAACTATAGTTTTATGCAAATCTTTGTCCTCACAAAAATCTATAAACAAATACACACACACACATTCTCCAGGCCAGCCTAAGCAGGACAGTTGCTGAGGTAATGGTCCTCAGAGAGAGGCAGCCATTCTCCCCTAAGCTCCTCCTGAATTATTGAAAGGCCAGTTCATTCATGTCAACAGGAACTTCCTGCCTGCCTAAACAAGTGTAAGGGATACACACAAGGACCTGTCTGCCTGCACACTCAGTAACCGGAGAATGCCAAGGCCTGGCTAAGAGGAGCCGCCACATCCGCTCTGCCAGTCAGACAGAGTTAGTTGTACGTGGGTTGTGTAACCCCCCGGGACTCGACACCGACGGCAGCAACAATGGAGTGTTTGAAATTAACTCTGCTGTCATTAGTGCTCAGGAAGCAGAGAAAACTGAATGAAAGTTGTCAGAGCTTTTCTTCTTCTTTTTTTTTTTTACTGGGATAGTTGCTGGTAAACTTTTCAATGAACAGAATTGTAAAGAGGGATTGCTTACAGAAAAAGACAATGGCTGGTGCAAGTCTATCATGAACGCTAAAACTTACAGAATTTTAATTGAAGCTCTAAAATTCGGCTGAAAGTGTTTTCACTGGAAGTAAGTAAAAGTGAGTCACTGTCTTGTCATTCTGCCTGATGGGTCAACAAAGATGGTACAAACTGTCTGTAGTGAGGTCTGTGGACTATCCACAGACATGGATTAGAGTCACATAAATATAATTTCTTTGGACTTGCCTTGCTGTTTCTGCCATTTTGTCAGTCAGTTTTCATCTCACATTTTTGACCTTCTGACCCACGTTTTTGAACTTTTTGCTTTTCATTCACATAACCCCTTACTTCCTCCTACCTGCATACCTTTTTTTTTTTAACCTGTCCTGTCTGTCCTGTCTGGCAAGCAGAATGATGAACTGAGTGCCTTGTTGTGCCAAACACATTTATTTTGCCAAGAGAAGCTCTATAAACTCTCTATAGGTTCCTCTTGGTCCGTTTCTTTTTGTTTTATTGTTTATTGTTCAAATTATATAATAATGCCAGAACTGACAGGTGGAGAGAAGAAAAGAGAGGGTGAAGCAATAAAGAAAAACCAGAGGATGAGCACATCGGGTCACCAACCGCAGCATCTGTAACAAAACACAGTCAAAAAGCAAACAGCACCTGAAAGAGAGAAAAAAACCATGATATGATATGTGTGTGTGTGTGTGTGTTTGTCACACAATGAGGGTGATAACCTGCACCCACGCCCCCCAGGAGCCAGAGGCAGACAGAGATAGGCCCAGGAGACCAGGGCTGTCCACAGCCGCCCAAGAGTACTGAGGACCCGAGGCCACACGTCCCAATGACAACCGCACGTCCACCCCAGCAGGAGGAGGAGGGAGACCCAGATGGAGCCACCCCGGTCAAAGGGTAGGAGCCCCGGAGAGCCAGCAGCAACCCCAGCGCCGGCCACCCCAGCGCAAGCCGAGGACAGGGCCAACAACCAGCAGGGAGGGGCAGCCCCCCGCCCTCCATAACCACGTCTGGGGACCAGGACTCGGCAAGCCCCAGATCCAGGCCCAGCCATTCACACACACAGACCCATACTGACCACTACCTGCATACCTTTTAAAAAAAAGTTGAACTGTTTAAACTTTTCTTTCCATGTCTATGTGTCATACATTTCAGTCAGACAAAAGTATGTCTTAAAATACTGCATGTTAACATTTGTTGAAGAAGAAAACTTCACAGGCTGCCTTTAAACGTCAAAAATAATAATCTGAGGCTGCAGATAGGTTCTGGATAAACTCTTAATAACGAAATAGTTTCATCATGTAACTCTCTGAAAAACACAGGTTGTCATGGTTTATAATTATTTTGTGTATATGTAAAACATCATGTAAATCTTATAATTATTTGTGAAAAGATTATTTGTGAAAGAAGTGTATTTCATTTGAGCTTGGATGCAACAGTATGTAAGTGTATGTGTGCAAACTGGATGTATCTTGAACACATGTGTTCCAAGCCCGTCATATGAACAGGGCTCAGTGGCTGAGAGTCAACACTTTACTCTACTCTACCCGACACCCTAGTGGTTAGTAAGCAGTCCACTATTACATCCTGACAGTAATGAGCTTCAGTATCTAGATGCCTGCTTCGGAAATTTCTAGCCTTGTCTTCACTCAGCACTAATATGAGATGTTACTGTCAGCTGGTCCTCAAGTCAGAAGCATCTGCAGCATGTGTTGCACTGGTTCAGTCCTCAGCCTCTGTCAGCCTTTACTGCCTGCCCTCAAAGTAGGTCATGAGATACAGAGAGGAAGCCAAGTTTAACCACAGCATTTCACATGACCAGTCAACAAACACTTCTATTCAACAAAAAGTTATTACTAAAGTAAAGCATGTTTTACCGTGCATGTGTCCTATATACTACTTTTCTCATGAGCCTGTAAAAGAATGAAAATAATTTGGCCACTATAGTCTGTATTTGCCTGCTCGCCCAAGTGTTTATATTTAAATTCTGAATACATAAAAATTTGAGAATTCTTCAATGTGATAATTTAAAATTATGACCTCTCAAAAGATGAATCAGTCCCTTTTTGATATCTGTTTCATTTTTCGCAGTTCTTAGTTTGTTTACATTTTTTTGGAGATGAGATTGAAATAAAAAACAATGGCAATCTTAGCCTATTTGCTAGCTTCAATGCATAACTAAAAATTGCTCGTTTTACATTGTGGCATCAAAAACAGTGTTTTGTTGCATAGGCACTCCAGCATACCTAAAATAAAGAGCACCTCAGCTATCAGAAAAAGTTATGACAATTTAAGGAAAATACACAACAAAGACCAAGTTTTCAATGGGAGTGCCAAAAATAAGACCACTAAAAAACTGGAGTTGCCTGTCTATGCCTAAATTTCAAAACAGGTGACTGGCGTTACTAAATGAGAATGCAACGGGATCTCTGGCTTTTCAGTCACAAAGAGAAAAATCATCCATTCACTCAGTTCAGCTGACAGGTCAAGATATTCAAAGGCTACCTCAGCATCTTAGAATGCATCTAGCATTCCTAGCCTAGCAACTAGTTAAAAACCTTCTTTTTTTAATGTGCACCCTCTTGTACCCTCTTGGATTGAACCATCATCTAGTAAATGCACTTGGAAAAAGATGTGCTCTTCAGTTAAAGTCACATTGTTTTATAGTTCACAACAGCAGTCGTCTCAAGGCACTTTATATTGTAAGATAAAGACCCTGCAATATTAGAGAGAGAACACCAACAATCAGACAGTCCCCAATGGGAAGGAAGGACACCCTTTTAACAGGAAGAGAGCTGAGATAGAACCGGGCTCAGGAAGGCGCAGCAATCTGCTATAATTGGTTGGGGATGAGTAGAAAAAGTACTCATTTTTTACCACAACCCAGTTTTAATCCCAAGTTGTTTTTGTAACTAAACCTCATGAAACCCTAATCACAGAATGTTTTGCAACACTTTTGTTGGCATATTTTAGTTGGTTTTTTTTTTGGTTTATATTTTGCAGTTTTGCTAAAACTTTTGAAGACTTAATAACTTGGCTAATGCAAAGATAACCAGTTGATCAATACGGGGTTGAATGAAATACAGTTTGCTTTTAGTTGAAGCTAATTTAAAGTTGATATTGACCAGTTGCATGTTTTTATGGAATTTTATATGAAATAATACTTTTAGTAGTTTTATTGAACTGCACAAGTTGTAGAAAAAAACTGCTTTATTTAAAACAGATCAGGCTTTCAGAAGTTGGCCACCAGAGAAAAGAACAAACAACTAGATCATAACTGGAAAACAAATGCTTTAAAGGCAGTTGGTCAAACTGTGCTGAACAAAGTGCTTTAAAAGCTGACATTCTTGCTCCAACGGTCTGCCATTAAGCTTTATTTATCTAACCTATGAGCCAGGGGTCACATGCTTGGCCCTTTAAGGCACAACAGCTCTCATTTGAAATGGACCACTTGTGGAATTCTCTGCAGACCTTTTATGTTGCAAAGATTCTTGTGCATCCTGGTAAACACTGAGGAGTTTGACCTCATCCTAACAGGAAGTTCAAAAGGTCATCACTGACTGGGGAGGGTTGCTCACACAAGTCACACACAACTGATAAGCAGCAGATTACAGGCTTGTCCCTGGGCCTTTGAACCCTTTTGAGATTGCCCAATGACCACACAGAAACCAAATGATGATACATGATAATGATGGCTTGATGAAAATCAGTGAAGTGTCCCCTCAAATAAATAATTTAGAAGCACAATGACATATTTCATCAAAGTATAAATTATTAATCCATGCCTTCAACTGATCAGAGCTTCACCCTGAAGCTGAATATAACATACTAGCAGAGAAAATTGGCTACCTCATCTCACTGATATCATCACCAGCAGGGCCATATAAATTGCTCAATTTTAACACTTGAGGGATGAATCTTTACTCAACAGTGGAAAACCGTCATTCAGGACTGTAATGTTAAACTCACGCTTCCTGTCATCCTTTAACAAGAATGTCATAACTCATGAGAAGGACTGATTTAAGAGCACTTCCACACACAGGCTGCAAAATCTTCTCCTCTCTGTTGACCATCTGTACTAAGATTTCCCAGTCACACTTTATGGTATTAAGCAAAGAGATAATAGTATTTTAGTTCTGTCTTTACTCACCTATTTTAACCTTTCTTTCAGCCCTTGCAAAATGATCTAAGACTCTTAAATTCAAACATCTGACTCAACATGGCATCACTGCTGAGCGGAAGCAAAGGCTGAAATATTGATGCTCTGAAAGGAGGCGTGAGTTTGCCAGTGCTCTGCTACAAACCAGGGAAATGATGTGTTTTCTACAGTTCAGCTACGTAATGTGTTGGCCTTTCAGAAGAGGCGTTCAAAAAGACAAAAGAACTTTGTGCTCTTTTTTGTATAGTCATTTCTGATATTCTCCATGTTTCCATGTTACTGATTTTTTTTTTCCATGCGTTGTTGGCTCTTCTTAAAATTTAAGAACAAGTGTATAAGTTCTTCTGTTACATCAGCAGCAGCTACTGGAAAGAGGAAATTATGTGGAGACTATTGACTCCCAATGATTTACACACAAAAAGCTAATTCTCTGCATTATTTCTGACTGAGCAATGCATTACCTGACTTCAGGTTGAGGGTGAGGATGTGGAAACCATCATGTTGGCCACTCAGCTCATGACACCATGTGGCTGCAGTTTGTAACTATTTTGCTGGTGTATCTCATTCTTCATGAAGACAGAGGTGCAGTACTGTACCAATTTTCTCTAAAAAGCTTTCTATTAAAATATTTCTAGTCTTTTTTGCTCTCTTAAAAGCATGAGCATGAATAGATTTAAAAGGATTGTAATAAAATTTTACTTAAGGCTTTGTAGAAGATCATGCGCTTATGGGAAGTTGCATAATACACTGAGTCAGACTGGCTTTAGAAAAAAGAATTAATGAAAACAATGTGTGTGTGTTTTGTGTGTGTTTGGAGAGTTGCTGCTGGAGACTTCTGTGAATGCAATTGAACAAAAGAGACAACATGTTTTTATGTACAGTAATGAATAGAAGCAGAACTCTAACTATTTGCTTCATATCTGTGAGTTTGTTGCTCTTGCATATCTGTGATAACATTACTGTAGAAGTCTTTGAATATGTAAAAATGCATGTAAAGGGTGTGGGTCTCATATTAAGAGTGCTTCTCACATTACTTCAATGCAGTTACATCATGACTCATAAGTAATGCAGCGGCCCAATTCCCTCAGCTGTCATACATGTTACTTGGATCAGCCAGGATCTCCTGCACTGCTGCAGATCAGACCTGGTTACAGAGCCAAATGACACTGCACCAGGTTTAAATCACTTATCATAACATGCAAATAAACATAACATTTCTATCCATATTTGGTAATAGGAAAATGTATATCTTTCTGAAAGTTTCTTTTATCAGAATAATAGAAGCCAAAAAGCATTTGCAGTTCAACCTCAACTTGTTTGTTATCAGTATTTATTTGTGTTTATGATTGCCCTTGTTTAGACTGCCTTTACTTGGAAATTAGACTCTAATGTCATGATTTTGGATCCATATTGAACTGTCTAGTTAAGTTATGGTCCAATGGTTCATGAGAGTACAATTAGAAAAAGACTGAACATGTATGGTTTGTTTGGAAGGGTTGCCAGTAGAAAGCCTCTTCTCTCTAAAACAAACATGGCAGCACGGCTTAGATTTGCAAAATTGCATCTGAACAAACCACAACACTTCTGGAACAATGTCCTTTGGACAGACGAGACCAAAGTGGAGATGTGTGCCATAATGCACAGTGTCATGTTTGGCAAAAAACAAATACAGCATGTCTGTGCAAACAGTTCATACCAACTGTCAAGCACGGTAGTGCAGGTGATTTGGACTTGTTTTGCATCCACAGGACCTGAGCACCTTGCGGTCATTGAGTCAACCATGAACACCTCTGTATACCAAAGAATTCTAAAGTCAAATGTGAGACCATCTGTCCAACAGTTAAAGCTTGGCTGAAATTGGGTCATGCAACAGGACAATGATCCGAAGCACAGCAGCAAATCTACAACAGAATGGCTGAAAAAAAAAAGAATCAAGGTGTTGCAATGGTCCGGTCAAAGTCCAGACTTCAACCTGATTGAAATGCTGTGGCGAGACCTTAAGAGAGCTGTGCATAAAGAAATCCTTGCAAACCTTGAAGAACTGAAGCAACACTGTGTAAAGAGGAGTAGGCCAAAATTCTTCTGCAATAATGTGAGAGGCGGTTCTACATCCTATTGGATCATAAGGTGTACTTAGTTTCTTTTTTGAAAACTTTCTTTTTCACATGACTGCAGCTCCAGTTAAAAGAACATCAGATTTGTCAGAGTGGATTGGTAATACCCCTGCACTATTTTACTTATTTTTGTCTTTATGTTAATCATTGTCTGTCACTAAATTGACTTTTATTAAAGCATACAAAATATTAGCTGTTGGTGGTTCCCTGTGTGACCTATGGCAACAAGAGAAAGCAAACCAAGGAAAAAAGATGATGGAGTTCCTGTGATTTAAGTCTCAGGGATCCCTAAGATGTACCCTGCATATATTCTCTTGCAGAAATTAACAAAACCTGCCCTGATTACTCAGCCAGAGGCCATATTTCCATGCATTTAAAAATAATAATAATGCCACTGAGTGAGTGGTAGCGTTATGTACTTAATATTTGTGATCCATATTGGTGTTGGATCTGAAGACACATGACTATATGGTCAGGCCACCACTTTCCAAATTAACCTTTCAGCTTATATGCCTTCTCTATCATTTTCTTCTTGTAGAATACAGGATTCAGTGTGTGAATGACAGTAAAACCAGAACATCCTGAGTGAGTAGCGCAGGCAAAAATGTCATGTTACAGAAGCTGAAATGTTGTTGCATACAGCAACCATCCTAGCAGGCCGATATGGGTGAGAAATCTTCATAACACCCACTGCACCCAACAGTCTCCTGTATTTAATTATAGTGTATGTAAATGCGGATTTGACAGTGATCTCAGGAAAGCTTTGGGACAATGAATCATATTGGATTTGGAATACGCATGATGGAAAAACAGCAATTTAAAGATGGAAAGATTGACTCACTATACACACAGCTGTAAACATGTCAGGTGAATCATTTCCTTTTTAATGTGCCTATAATCACACTCATTATAAAGTTATGTTGTGAAAACACCTACTGTGACCTCCAGGTTGTAACATTGCTCAATGAGGGTGAGTCATAGGGGAAAAGTTACACTGGCCACCACCACAACGGTACACTCTTGAGTCACTATTGTTTTAGTTTCATGAAATACTGACTCTACACTCACCGTGAAAAAGGAGACACTCTGCGTGGCATTTATTAAACAAAAGTAAAAAGAAGCAGCCTTTTACAGTCATGATGATATCATAAAATTTATATATTAGTGAAGCTGCGACATCATATCCAGATGTTGGATATCCAACACAGACTGATGGATTTTTTGTGTGTGTTCCCAAGATTCAGACAGCATACATAAAAGTTCATCCTGTATACTGGAGTCAAGCCCTTTCTACAACGGATCCCAACCAAAGAACCAACTGTTGAGTAAAAAGCATTTCATTTAAAGCTAAATGTGTCTATTTTTTTTTTTTAAAAAGGAATAGTTTGACATTTTGACTAAAAGGGTTATAATGTTGCAAGAGCTAGATAAGATTGTTGATACTAAACAGATCACAACCAGTAGCCTGCTTAGCTTAGCACAATAACTGGAAATAGGGAAACCTTTTTTTTGTATTTGCTGTGGCAAAAAAGCAACATTTCTTACAAAGTTGGAAACACCAGTGATGTAGACTCCCTCCAAAGGACTCTCTTGAATGATGTCATCTCAAGGTGCCCATACATAATTTAGCCTCCTGGTTATGAGGTCAGCCTTCTGTTCTAACAACCATTTGTTAAAAAAGGGGGAAAATGGCTCATGGATTTTTAATGATCTGGTTCTTTGGTGAGAGCCAAGGTGCAGAGGTGCACTGTGCACTGTGTGTGTGCTTGTGTGGGTGTAAGACAGAAATGAAGGCTGGAAAATCTCCAGCTGCTTTGATGAAAATAAAGTTTAACAGTAGGAAACATGTTCCAGCTTCTGCACAGCCTGACTAATCTAAGGTAAGACTAGGTAATGTGATCATTCTGTTTGTATATACATGTCTCAGTCAAGCCTAGGGTGTTTCCTGCTGTCATCATGTGGCCTTTGAAGTGAAATTTAGTGGCCTCAAACTTCCTGCTTCCATTGTCTGTCAGATAATTTGAGTACACTTTCCAAAAGCACCTGTAATTATAGAAATGTCTCTTCAAAATAATGTCAATTTTTTTTACTCATAAAAGACTAGTAGGAGGCCTCTGATATGTTTTTGACCGTATTCTTGAAATGTACATTTTGATTTTAATTCAAAATGTTTTATTATATTCAGTATATGTTATATTCGTCTTTGCCCTTGTCCTCTGTCATGATGTCTGTTTTTCCTCTCTTTGTGTTCCTCTCATGTTTTCATGCTTCCTTTTCCTGTTTTTGATTTCTGGTTTTGTGGACTTTGTGTTTCCTGATTTTTGCCAATAAGGCTATTTTGTTGTTGTTAATCTTCTTGCCTCTGTGTCCTCTCCACCACTGTCACTCCACTACATGGCGATCTATTTTTACACAATGTGAATATCTTCAGGACATTGTCAGAAGCTGCCCTTAATCACATGTAGCACAAAGGGACCACCATTCACTTGCTGTGAATTCAGCTACTTGCTGTTACTTGCACTGTTCTCATGTGGGTACATCATCAGATTACGTACCAGATAGCTGTTGGGTTAAAGACTGTTTAATGTCTGTTACCCTGGTTCGAGTCCGGGAGGAGACACAGGTGCATCAGGAAGGGCATCCAGCGTAAAAATCTGCCAAATCAAATATGTGGTTCCATCCGCTGTGGCGACCCCCTGTGAATAAGGGAGCAGCTGAAAGAAACTTTACTAACAGACATTAGGATTCTCATATGCACCTCCATAGCATGATGTTTAGAAAAATTCATGGCTGTGGTGGAAATTAAAGGAAAAGATGGATAAAGGAAATAAAGAAAATAACAAAAAAACACACTACCCCTCAGTGCACGGTCTTCTTTTCTTGCCTGTGCAGGACCAAATCTTGTCACAAGTATAATTAACTTTATCTATCGCAACTATTAATATCACAATTAAATGGTGCATGCGTATTTGGTTCTGACCAATAGGTCAGAGGAAAGGGCCAAAATGACCACTAAGGGTGTGTTATAGGTATGACAGTAGAAAGATAGATGGTTCATTCAGTCATTATTAAAATAATTTTTAAAAGTGTCTTTTTTTGTACCTTTTTTTTTTTTTTTTTTTTTTTTTTCTTTTTTTTTTAAATTTTATTACTT
>VUQI01037426.1:0-19135 GCA_015106735.1 Paratilapia polleni
ATATATATAGTAAAATTATAGTGAAAATACCATAACATCACAAGCAAGTAATTACTGTGAAATTAATTTATGTCTAAATTGTATATTTTGCTGATGTTTACATATTTTACATGTAAAACTTTTCACCAAAAACAAGATGCCAAAAATATGGTTCATGTTTATTAAATAATTTCGATTGCAGCGTACAACCCCAATTCCAATAAAGTTGGGGCAATGTGTAAAATGTAAATAAAAACCGAATGCAGTGATTTGCAAATCTCATGAACCCATATTGTATTCACAATTAACAAATAAAGCCAAACGGTTTCTCTGTAGTTTGGACAACAAACTGTCTGTGAGCTTAATGTACAGAGGCTGTATTTCCCAGACTTGGAAAAACAAACTGAAGTATAATAATTTTGTATTCAAAGGTTGCATGAAAATGTTAGGCAGTTTAGTACAGTCTGCAGGCCAAAGTGGTTAGTTTGCAGTATTGTGGTGAAGTTTAGCAGGGCAGGCTGTGGTGTTCGTGGTCAATGTTAGGTTACATCAAGGGTAGCAGACATCAATTTAAATTTAAACAGATCTGTTTGCTTATATCTTCAGTGAAATCCACAAAGAGCAGTAACCCTCAGAGCAGCAGCCTCACAGGTCAGCTGATCACAGAAAGAAAGAAAGCAAATCTACTCGAGCTCACAATACAAATTTCTTATTTCTAAGTGATTCTTTTCCTCACGCTGCACTGCTACACAGGACCTTGGAGTTCCCCACCTGCCGAATCCTTAAATACTTAAATATTCTAACCAATAATTATATGTCCCTTGTCCGCTATCCTGTCAAGTGTAGTTCTTCAGAAGATAAGGGTATCATTTATATGGTGAAAACACGCAGCTTAGGCTGTTTAGCTTGTATCACTGATAGGTGACTTGAGTAGTGATGGACAAAGGGAGGCTTTGTGAAACACTGGAACATCCGATGCAATTGTGCTGGAATTGTATCGAGGTTTCAAAACAATCTGACATCCATCTCCACAGTGACATCTACTGGCCACTTTTGCTATAGTCACATCTTGATAATGCTGTTCAATGAAACAATGATGCAGACAAATCTGAGCAAACACCTCATGGTTCAGAGGTTGCTCAGCAGAGAATGAAGAAACTTTCCTTAACTGTATACTGCATGACATGACATTTTATTCAGTCTGAGCCTGAGGTTTTGGTTACACTGAACCTGTACTGTTTTCTCCTATTGTTTATGATATATTTACACCAGAAGTGTCAGTATGTGGGAATAAATAGAAAAAAGAAAAAAAACTTATTTGTTGTGAGAATTGTTAACAAATAGGTCACGTGTAATTAATGGATATGGTTTTTCTTGCTTTTTTATTCAGGATTTCACTTTTTTTTCTTTGTTTGTTTTTTTGTTTTGTTTTTTAACAGTAGGGATACACCTTCAGTTTCTGGCTGCACAGAATGCAGGTAACAGGTTAGAGTGAGGATGAAGTCACTTAATGCACCAAATACATTTTCTTTTGAAAGTAGAAAAACCCGGAAAATAAACAGGAGTTAGAGGTGAAAGTTTCTGCCTGTTTTATTTTTCTTCTTGAAAGCATAGGGGGTTTCTATTGAGATAATTTAATGAATTTACAGCTCAGTCTGCCGCTCTCTCGCTCTCATATCAACAGAGAGCGAGAGAGCGGCACACTGAGCTCCTTCTCCTCACATAAAATCCTTCTCCTCACATACAAAGTCTTAAAAAATCAGGCCCCATCATATCTTAAAGACCTCATAGTACCATACTATCCCAATAGAGCACTTCGCTCTCAGACTGCAGGCTTACTTGTGGTTCCTAGGGTATTTAAAAGTAGAATGGGAGGCAGAGCCTTCAGCTTTCAGGCCCCTCTCCTATGGAACCAGCTCCCAGTTTGGATTCGGCAGACAGACACCCTCTCTACTTTTAAGATTAGGCTTAAAACTTTCCTTTTTGATAGAGTTTATAGTTAGGGCTGGATCAGGTGACCCTGAACCATCCCTTAGTTATGCTGCAATAGAATAGGTCTAGGCTGCTGTGGGCTTCCCATGATGCACTAAGCATTTCTTCTCCACTCAACTCTCTTCACTCATCACTATTGCATTTAATCATTAGTTATTATTTAACTCTGGCTCTCTCCCATAGTGTCTTTTGTCCTGTCTCCCTCTGCTCTCTTTTGTTTCCCCTCATCCCCAACCAGTCGCAGCAGATGGCTGCCCCTCTCTGAGCCTGGTTCTGCTGGAGGTTTCTTGGTGTTAAGAGGGAATTTTTCCTTCCCACTGTTGCCAAGTGCTTGCTCATAGGGGGTCGTGTCATTGTTGGGGTTTTTCTCTAATATTGTAGGGTCTTTACAATATAAAGCAATAAAATTGAATTGAATTGAACTGAAATTGATTTTTTTCTTTTCTTTTCTTGTTTTTTTTTGGAAAGAAAAAGGGTTGTCATGTGTGCAGAACTAGGTTTCTATTCTTCAGTGGGCAAAAATAGTTTGGTCTTGGGAAAGGAGGTATCATATTTACATGCTTGCTTTATTAAGCTTAAGATATAAACAAAACGAACATTTGTAGTCTTTTCTAATGGCATAGTCATTTAAATAAAAGTCACCAACATCTTTCACAGAATATGATACAAGGATTGAAATTATTTAATTTCCTGAAAATATGCATAGATGAAGTTAAATGAAAGGGATAAGGTGATATTACATTTTCAGTTCCTGTTATCTGCTTCTTTAACTCCCTCTACTTGATTAGAAACATCTTCCTCTTGAGTAAAGTTGCAATGTTCTCATGTTCTGGTGTGTATTTACTCTCAGCCACCTGCAATGGTGTCTTCCCCATATTATTTTTAGCCTGCAGATTGGCTTTATTCCTCCATCCTATATGCCCAGCTTTGCCCCAGTTTACAAGCGTCTTCACTACCTTGTGGTGTCCACCACGTGCAGCACAGTGCAGAGGCGTGTCTTTACTGTGATCTGTAGTGTTTATCTTTGCTCCAGCCTCCAGGAGCAGCACAGCCACACTGTCATGCCCCTTCTCAGCTGCGGCATGAAGTGGTGTTTTCCTCCACGCATTCTTGTCTTCAATCCCCCTGTTGCTGAGTGACTGCAGAAGGGCTGAAACCACGCTGGCATGCCCGCCAGTTGCTGCATAATAAAGAGGTGTGGAGCCGTCCATGTCTCTAGCTCTCTCCTTTGCCTTGTGGGACACCAGTGAAGTCACCACGTTTACTTTTCCCTCCATAGCAGCCAAGTGGAGGGGAGTTTTTTTCTCATTATCAGTGGTATTTGGGTTGGCTTTGGCTGACAGCAGCAAGTCCACCACACAGCTATCTACCTGCGAAGAGGCTGCCCAGTGCAGGGGTGTCCTCCCCAGCTGGTCTTTGACTCCAGGATCTGCCTTGTTTTGAAGAAGCTGGATCACTGTGTCTGCATGACCCTGCCAACTGGCTATATGCAGAGGGGTCAGACCATCCTGGCATACTGCATTTACCTAAAGTAATAATACACAAATTTGCATAAACATACTGCGAATCTAAAAAACTGACAACAACTGTTAATGGGTTGACAATTACCTGGGCTCCACCTTTTAACATTAGACCAGTTATGTCAGGCCTATTACACTGAACTGCCAGGTGGAGAGGGGCATGGCCTTTAGCTCCCTTAATATTTGGGTCCAGTCCTTTTTCCAGCAGTGTCTGCACTATGGGGACTCTACCACTGTGGACAGCCAAGTGCAACACTGAGGAGAGGTCAGATAAAGTAGCATCCAGTTTCGCCTTTTTTGCTACTAGAACACTGAAATAAAAAAGTCACTATTAAAAATATAGCATCAGTTAAGCTGCTATAAAATACAGAAAAGGGACAGTTAAAGTATATACATATGCTCTGTACCAAATATGTACAAGACATACTGTGGAATTATAACCAGAAACAAATATAAAAATTATATTTGTTTTAGAAGGACAGATATGAACATTTTGCCATCTTTAACCCTATTTGTGTCATTGTGTATGGGTTGATTCTGTTTAATGTTTATAATAAATGTTCTGCCTACACAATAGTGATTTTACGCTGTTGATGTTGCGCTATGATAAGATGTTGGACTTATGATAGATAGCCAAACAATGCTGACAGCAATTTATTTGACTGTGCACAGCTCTATCTGGTGCCATAAATGCCTCATTGCAATTTTTTGCCTAAATGCAAACTATGATTGTAAAACCATCTTTATAATGATTATGAGCAGGGTGGGATTTTATAAAGGTAGTATAAAAAAGTTCTACTTATTCTACTGTCCAACGTCTTAAATGCATAATTACATTACTACCACAACAAGATAAATGTTTAATATTTTATCTAAAACTGGAAAACCTTTTACAAGAAACAAGAAAAGGCAGAACATCTTTATGGAACTGCTCTCTCTCTCTCTCTCTCTCTCTCTATATATATATATATATATATATATACACATATCACCTGAAGACTTCTGTGTGTCCCAGCTCAGTCGACAATAGGAGAGGGGTATATCCTTGATTATCACGCATGTTCACATCTGCTCCGCTGTCTGTCAGTGCCCTCACCGCTCCATCAAAGTTCTTTCGAACAGCTGAGAAGAGAGCAGAGCTCAGTGCTTCTTCGCTCAGGACTCCTCTGGCATTAGCTGTGGTTTGAACAAAACTGACTGTGAGCTTGGATATTTGCAGGTTTATGCTGTATTTCTACATGATTAACATCTCAAAAAAGAAGTAGTAAATCAACACATAAAATGCAAAATGAAAAGAATCACCAAGCAATAGCTTGAGAGCTGATTCTTGATGGAGATTAATGGCTTCATTTATAACATCATAGTCAACTTTAGCCCCTGCATTGAGAAGAACAGTCACTGTTTTCTCATTGTTCCTCTTCACCGCATACAACAGAGCTGCTTTTTTATGGCTGTTTAAGGCATCAACAGTGGCCCCACTCTGCAGCAGCGTCTCAGCCAGCCTCCAGTTATCTTCCATGGCTGCAATGTGCAGAAACATGTTCTGTCTGTGACTCTCAGACTGCTTGGCCTCCTCCTCCACCAGGAGTTTTACAGAATTCAGGTGCTCATTTTCTGCTGCCAGGTGAATGGGAGTTTTGCCTTTCAAATCCAGAGTATGTATATGGGCTCCAGCCTTCACTAGGGCCTTGATGATCTCATTGTGCCCCCTGCTGCCTGCTCTGTGAAGAGCTGTGTGGCCAGTATCATTCTGGTGGTCCAGGCTGGCTCCTTTACGAATCAAGAGCTCAGTGATGGATAAATGCCCATTCTTTGCAGCTACGTGTAACAGAGTCTCATTGGAGGAATTGACAGCGTTGATATCACTGTCTTTTAACAGCTCCTCCAGTAATAATATATCCCCTTCTCTAGCAGCCATGTAAATGAGGCTTTCTGATTCACTTTGTGCTGGTTTATGCTCTGATTTTTCAAGTACTATGGTGCTTCTTCCTTTCTTTTTAATGCTAGACCTCTTAGTTTCTTGAATTGCATGTAAAGCGTGGGTCTTCTGAGTTAGAATTTGATCTGTTATTTTATCCCCCCGCTCACAGTCTCTCTCCAGCAAATACCCAATCAGCTGTCTCCTGTCATCTTGAATATACTGGTTCACACTCAGCAAATAGGCCTTGATTCGCTGGTAAAGTTCAGGTTCTGCCAGCATAAGACACGGATGGAAGAATTTCCGACATGCTCGTTCACCTCTGGCCTCCAGAATGTCCAGGACCCTGGAGTTTTGGTCTTTACGTGTTGTGATGGACAAAACAATAGACCTCTTTGCTGCAGTCATGACCCCCTCTGCAACAAGTAGATCCAGGAGATCCTCAGTATACGAAATACCATAAACAAGATCCCTCCTCTTTGTCCGGATCACATCCACTGCATAAGGGTTCTTATAGTTTGATGTTAGATGGCCTTCAAAACCCATGAGTATATTTGACATTTTAAATTTGCTGCGAAATAAAAAGCTGTTTCTTCAGCCCTCACACTCCGCAAATTAGAATTTGTTGTTCTGATTTGTGTTTGTGTGTTTTATACCATATTGCTAAGTGAAACACCCCACCCTAGCAACTAAATACAGACAGAGGCCTTTCACAATACAGATCCAACCAGCTCAACCTGCCCTTTGTAAAATTATGTGATCAGCTAACATTGTTAGTTTTCATTAGATGCAGTGCATTGTTTTTATAATAATAACACTTCCCTCCTGAGTCACTGTGAAATTATTTTATGTCATTTTGAATCAGTAAAATCTGACAATAACAGCTGTTTAGAAATAGCATTGTTTTCTCTCTCGCTCTCTGTGTGTGTGTGTGTGTGTGTGAGAGAGAGAGAGAGAGAGAAACAGAGATGTGTGTGGAGAAGAAAGAGGTCCACTTTTGATAACCCAGCCTGCCTAAATGTCAAAATCAGTTTATAAATCACGTTGCTTAATGACACTATAACACTAATAAAGGTCATTCTGCTGCATAAAGGGCATTTTTTTATTTCTAATAATGAAAACTTTTTATTACCATTTGTCATTTGTTGAAGGGATACAGGCCTATAAATAATTTTCAGGCCTGCCACACTCTAAAAGAAATCCCCCAATCCTACAAGTAGGCTAAATGACAAGTAAAATTAGACTTCATGCAGCAGAATGACCTTTGTTAGTGTTATATTGTCATGAAGCAACATGATTCATAAAATGAATTTTTAGATACTTAGATGCCTGTATTAGTGTAAACTATGAATTTACAAAGCAACACGTAACTTTAACTTTCAAATACATGTAAACTGCTGTAGTTAAAAAGTACATTTCCCTTTTAAATGTGGTGATGTTTAGGTATAAAGTAGCATATATAGCCAAGTAGGTAGGAGTAATTATATCCTTGTATTATCATTTATGCAGGCTATTAGCGGATTTTGTTATATATATATTTTTTTATTGTGATCTCCCTTATGTTTGACATCTAGTCGCCTACTTGTTGTTGCCCTTGAAATCGTTGCATGGATTTGCCTTGTTTAATTAAGTCCAGCTTCTTCCTTAGATTACTTCTCAGAGTTCACCGTATTATGCAAAGAGGAGATTATGGAGTCAGTCGATTCACTTCCCGTAATACACGCCTCCTCGGCCGTGACGTAGGTCTTCCGAGCGGTCCCTCTCCTTATATGGCAGACAAGGACTCCACTTTCCGGAATGATGTCATATTGCTCCAAGTTTGAGAAATCAGAGCAGATTTGTGGAGAAATCAGGACTCCCACAGAAAATTAAAGGCGAAGAAAAAAAAAGTCTATTTGGACATCACTCACACAGATCCCTCAGTAGATAATGTCTCTATTAAGTAAAAATAATGACAACAATGAAAACATACATCTGAATTTGCTGAATTCACATGTTTAAACTACAGCAGGTTATGTTATTTAAATATTCAATGTGCATTTATATATAACTAAAAGAACAAAAAAAACACAAAATAAAAACAGGAAATAAACTCTAGAAAAGAAAGGGAAAATATAATATTCTGTAAGCTTTAATCATCACTGTGTCTCATAGACTTCATTAAGTTTTCAGTTAATAACCCGTTCATTTTAGTTTACACTCGAAATGATAGGATTGTATTAAATTAAACACCAAGTAATCACTGATGAACCAATATAAGCTACAACAGATCAACGAAGATGTCGAGAAAAAAGCGCTTGAGTCATTTCTCCGGTAATACACTTTGGTCTTTGTCGCCCTCTAGTGGTTTATAATGAGCAGCACGCACAGGCGTCCTGTAATGTTTGGAGGCCCAGTCCTTTATATGCTGCAGCCCATACCTACCTACACAGAGCCGGCACCTGCTGTGTAAGCATGAATGAAGCTCATTGTAATTTTTGAGTTTAGCGAGAATATTGAGAAAAACTTTTTTTTTTTCAGCTTCATTAAATGTAGGTATTGGCCTGTATTTGTATAACTGATGGATTTAACTAATATATATATATGTATATATGTATGTATGTATGTATGTAATCCCCCCCCCCTTATTTATAGGCCCACATTGCTGTGTTGTAAACAGATTATCAGAATATTCAGCATTGTAAGAGACTTGCAAATGAATAAGATACCGAGCTCGAATTTTGTATTTCGATTTTTTTTTTCTTTGTTTTGTTTTTTGTGGTGAAAGACATCATCACAAAGCCTTTGTTTGGGTTACTGTTCCTTTAGGGCACTATAAAAGTAATATATATATATATAATATGCTGATATGCTTTTTTTTTTACTTACAACAGGGCAGGAAATAATGTTGAATAACTGAATGGTGCAATAGCAGGGAAGATGCTGTTATGTATCAAATCAGCGCTAGATGTCTTAATTAAGGGTTGCTCGCCTTAGCCTATTGTGACATGACATTAAAAAGTTACTTATTGCTCAAAGGAATGGAGGATTTTGTAGAATAGTTACACTCGTCTTCTAGGCCTGTGTGAGCTGAGACACAAAGTGGAGATCTCAAACTGTACAACCCCAATTTGCAGAATTGGCCTCCATCAGGAATAAGTGAGCCTGGTCTGTGAGTTGAAACACGATCACTCAGCTTGGATCAATACCAGCCCTAATGGAATTTAGCTTGAGGTACTCAGAACTAGCAGCTCTTACAACATGTTGCAACATGTTTTATTGTTTGAGTTCTTCACGTGGCACACCCACCTTTTTATGTCACACTCTTACAAGTACACAGAGGCAATGTTGCTTCATTTTATCTGGTTTATTTTCTTAAATATTGATTAATTTCTTAAGTGCTCAGAAAACAAACATAAAAAATTATACAGTATTCTTATTACAAATGGTAAACATAAGTACTCCAAGTTGATCTTATATACATATAACAATGAGTGAAACCCCATTAACAACTTTAGAAAAAACAAGTAAATCTTGAAGCTTTTCTAACTTAATTTCTTACAATTAAGAAAAAATGTACTTTGCACTGTAACTCATAAGTCAGGCAGCATTTGTTGCAACTTTTCAGCCATTTAGAGTTGACCAACATGCCCAGAATTCTGGCCATTATGGCTACAGCAAGAAAAGTCTGTATTGCATGTGATTTTTCTCAATCCTCTAATACTCAGTATACATCAATATTCCCTTTGATGGTCATAATGAAGTCCATGTAGGGCTGAATGTAAATCAAGAAAACTTCAGTCTTGTCCAGTTCTTTGAAGAAAAACAGCACGAAACAGAAACAGAAGGATTTTCTGTTTGTTGCAATGTCCCTTCTGGTTGATGGCTATTGTCACTGTCCCGAGCCCATCTCTAGGACGCGCAACTAAGGAGCGCGTAGCACTCAGTTACTTTGGTACGGCCCCCGGTCCCGCCAGTGTCGCGCTACATCATCCCAAATCCCGAGACGATTTCGGGAGGCACAGACACTCACTGCCACAGGAAGCGTCCTATTCTTTCAACTACAGTCTTTTCTCTCTCCGCCGCCGCTGACACCACCTCAGAAGGTCTGGAGTTGCTGCGTTAACATGAGCTGGCACCCGCTGTTAACGTGGTTCATCACCTTTTGCTTCAGCTGGGCCACCTGCTCGCGCAACATGTTGGCGGTGGATGCAAGCTCGGAGTTCTGTGACTTTAGGGTCTTCACTTTCTCCTCCAGCCTCGAGATCCGTTCCAGCTTCCTCTTCCGGCATTTGGAGGCAGCGATGCGGTTCCTCATCCGCTTTCTCTCAGCCTTGATGCGCTCCTGGCTCTCCATGTCGATTGGGGAGAGAGGAGGGGTCTCACCTGGCATCTCGGGCACGGTTTGGGGCTCCTCTTTGAGCGCAGAGAGCCGGGGGAGCTGGGCGGAGGAGGGCTGGCCGTAGATGGGAAGCTGAGGCGGGGCAGCAGAGAAGGACATAGTGGGTGCTGAGGTGGTGTAGTTTGGTGCCGATACGGTGCTGATGGCCGGGTTGAAAGTGTTCAAGTCCTCATAAACCGGCGACTCAGAGCGCATGGCAGCATTGTTGTTGTATACAGTGGCACCGGCAACCGATGAAACAGGCGGCAGGGCAGTGTTGACACTTGTCGGTGGAGCCGAGGTGACACTCACATTAGTTGGGCCCGGCATGTTCTGGTGGTGGAGCTCAGCCAGGGCGCGCACAAACCCCTCCGCGAAGCCCTCCTGTTCGTCAGTGACATTCTTGGGGCACAGGAACTGTGTCGGGGTCGGCGTGGTGGTGATGAGTCCGTTGCTGGACTGGATGATGAGCCTCTCCAGCTCCGGGGAGGCCAGCTTCAGTAAACCCACGTCGGGGGAGCTGAGGATCTCGCCGGCTTTGGCGCGGAGGTGAGGTTTCAGAGCGCTCGTCGGGTCGGAGAGGTTCAGTGTCATGTTGTGTTTCAGCGCTTTGGGGTTGCTGTATCCGTAGCCGGCGTTCTCTTGCTGGGAGAAAGCGTTGAGTGAGTCGTCATAGAAAGTAGTTTCCATCTTGGTATACATAGAAGAAAACCAAAAACAAATGTAGCTACACAGTCTTCTACAAAAACAACTTTTCGTCCCCCTTCTCTTCTTCCTGGTTAGAGGAAAACACTGGTTTCCAAAAGTCCTCTCTGTGCGTAAAAACTTCCAAACTTTGAGTGCGCACTTTTCTTGACACAGGACTCGGGACTTACTTCTTTCACCAAGCGATGATTGGTTGTTCTGTGTTGAGTTGAAACAGTTCACAAAGCTTTTGACAAAATATCCAGACTTGTGAGTCCGTGAATGAAAAGCGCCGAGCGAACTTTTCCTATCAGACACTGAGTGTCTCCGATGCGCTCTCTGCCTGTATGTGTGTATACTCTGACTTGTCCAGCGTGGAGGCAAACCTTATCTGCTACCGCTGCCTCTCTAAAAATAACCATGATGTCATGACGGGGCTCTCCCATTGGCTGGAGGGCGTGTCTTGGAGGCGAGGCTCACGCTCAGTCCGCCGATAAGGCGGGTTGCCTAGACGACTACCACCCAGAAGATTCTGAATCTCGCGGTGGATTGTGGGATGAGGTAATGCTGTAAAGGAGAACGTAAGCGCGCTGCATTGTGGGATGACGTATTGTTTTTGAATATTTGGTTACCCGCTTTACTGTTAGTGGCGGGACAGCCAGTGATCGGGGCAGCAGCTCCAGATTTGTGTCTCTGCTTACGGTCAATTTGATGTGAAACACCTACTGACTTTTATTACTTTTATTTATTACACTTTTTATTTCCTTAAACTTTTTGTGCACACAGAAGTCCCTCATTTAGCCTTTAGAATCATGTTATGTTAAAGTCAAAATAAATCATAATATACTATGAATTTCATTGCATATTCTATTCTCTTCTATTCTAACATTCAGGCTAAGCTTTTCAAAGTTTGTATGACTTTAAAATAGGCGAGACCTTGAGCAGTAGATGACCAGCTAGTATTTACCTTCGTAACTCAAACTACTTGAAGTGAAAGTCATTTTTTGATATAAGAAAAGTGTATGCACTCAGTAATAGATTTCACTAATAATGACGAAACTATAGTGCTAAATATAATACAAAAAGTCAGAGTGTTGCAATTGCTGCCTGGGCCCCCAAACATTTTGTATCAGACCTGCATTTGCTGCTTATTTTTACTGTATTTAATACTTGTTTTAATTTGCTTTATTGGATTTGAGTAATTTTGCTTTATAAAACTACTTTGTGGTACTATATTCAACTTTTTACAACTCATTCAATTGTATTATATTTAAATTTGTACTTATTTTTTACTTTTATCGTATCGTGTCAGTTTTTATCAGTTGAGCTCATTTTGTTTTACTTTATTGTTTTCTATTTAATTTAGCTCATTCTTTTCTGTAAAAGATGACAAAATTGGAAAAAATCTGAAAACTTGCAGGTGACGTTAATTGCAGCCTATTTTTCCACATATGTGCACACTTGCTATGGAAAGTCTTCATGACGTTTTACTTCTTGGTCTGGGAATATTTTGGTGGTCTCTGGTTGGTGGTCCCATATAATTTGTTTTACAAAGCACACAGACACTCCCTACATTTATTTGTGACTGTACTGTGTACAGTATATGCTGAGGGAGTTAAAATTTGACACCCAGGGAGGTTAATATAAACACAGACAAGTTTAGTGAGAAATGCATTAAACCTCAGTTATTTACCTGACGTGCAGTGCGAGGTGGATTTGCACCAACATCAACCAGTACCTTGACATTTAAAATCAACTGCCTGTTGATTCAGTCATTAAGAGACATGTTTTTTGTCTGGTCTCTTGCTTGTGCTATGAAAATGGCATACTGCAAAGCCATATTTAAGACCTTTTAATTTCTGCTACAACTGCAGGTTGTTAAAAATAGATCTACAGACGTCTGTTTGTCCTCATAAAGAGCAAGTATATGTCCTATTATCCATGTCAGGGTGTGTAATTAGTGTAGTACAGTCCATTGTCCCATGGCCCTTGGTCAGAAATCACTGGTGGTTTAATGGCAGAAGGTTAACTGGTGTGTCTTACGTGTCTCCCTCTCATCCGCCACACACTCCCACTGTCTGGGTCATCTACTGCCCTACCAGCTTTACTGCCCACTCTCTCCAGCACATCCAGTCTAAATATGTCCCCCTTGTGTGACAAGTAAATCAGTCCCCTGGCGCTGGCTGGCTCAGAGAGGCACCTAAGGAGGCTGAACCGGATCATAAAACACCACCACCGTCTGACTTTTTATGACTGCTAATGTTGTCTTTATGTACTGTTGTATATGTCAAACTCTGGCTATTAATAAAGTCAGATATAATCTTATCTAACTGACTGTTGACTTAACTGATCTTATTTTGTTTCAATTATATCTAAATGCATGAGAGAAATGTGCTTTTCTTTAAGGTGAAGGGATACATTAGGAAAAGCTTAAGATGAGTTTTGTACAGTAAACTTATGCAGCATTTCTTATTCTTTCATTTTCTGTCAGTGTCATTCACTGTTTTGTAGTTTCATAACAATCACTCTAGTGATGAAATAAGAGGAAGCAGAATAAACACAAGTTTTTTAGACGCTTGTTTACGATGTTCAACCACCACATTCTGAAATATTCATCCTCTTTGGCTCATTCATCTATTCATGACTTCTTTTCTTCTAAATTAAAGCACATGAAAAAATCATACGTGGTCTAGTGCCCGCCACCTGACAGCAGGGATCCACATGTATGGCTTCACCCATTGTCCCAAATAGGCAAATGAAGTTAAGGCAAAACATATGATGTCATTTAAAGTTATTATCTCATTTAAATTAAAGCACTTTTGAGAGTCAAATCCCATGGCAAAAATCAGGGCTTGGTAAATTCTGTTTTATATACTTTCAAATGGTGTTTAATACAGAACCCTTAAATGCTTCAATATGACTGGAGCCTGAATGAATTGGGTCTGCTTTTCCTCCCTGGTCGCCATGCATAAAGTTATAAAAGGGTAACCACAACATGGTAGTTTGCCAAAGTCATTTTCTGTGTAGGAACGTATGGGAAAACTAGCATGTAGGAACCCTACTGTTTTACCATGAGAGTAGGATATCCCGTAGCTGGCTGGTCTAAGACCTGGACATTTAGTCTTCTGTAGTTATACAGCATTTATTCGGAGGGGTGCAGACATCAAGCAGCCATAATGGCAGTCATAAAAAATATGATGTTTTAAAATGTCAAAACAAGTAAGAAAACAAGTACGTTTATGATGACCTGTAATTTTTCCTTGCACTTTTGCAGTAAGTGTCATATTGAGTATATTTAAAGATTTCTGCCCACAGTTGATTCATAAGAATTTCTTTATGGTCACTAAAAATAAATACATCAATAAGTACATATAGGAAGAAAAAAAATCAGAGCAGTCATCAACATTTTTAGGAAAAAAACACAAAAATTAGATGTCATCATAATCTTTAATCCAGATGTGAAAACAAAAACAGATGTTTATTTATAGGACAGATTTTACAGTAACAAACACTTTGTTTTCTATACAACACAAAGGCCAGAGACACTTTCCTGGCTGCTTCAGTAGTTTATTTTCAAGATAAAGAATCAACACTGTCACACAAACATGTTTTTATTTTTTTCTTTCTTAGCACTGTGTTCCTGCTCAGCTGCATCCTGCCCTGAAGTGGTACAATGGCACCTTCTAAGTTGCCTCGTCTTTGTCTTTCCTCCAGCTAACTAACACAGGCTGCTTGCTCAACTTTTTTTAAAAATCAGTACCTCTTCCTCTCTCCCCTTTCATTCGCCTCTTTCACCCCCTACATTCTTATGGAACCTCTGCACTATTTTTCCCTCTGGACTGCATCGCAGATGTCCTCCTCACATATCCCCCCACACTTTCCTTTTCTCTTATCATTCTCGTCCTCCTCTCTCACTCTTTCTCTCATCTTATGCCTATCAGTGGCCAACCAGGCAGCAGGATTTCCCCTGTGATGGAAACAGGCTGTCGCCTAATTGTATTGTTTCAGCAGCTTTTTTCAGTAAAATCTCAGACTGCTCTCCGTGTTTGTGTTGGTATCAGTAACTTCAACTGGAGCACTGGCCAAAGCACCACACAGTAAGAAAGAAAAGCAAAAGTGTAAAGCCAATGAAACATTTTAAAAAGTTTCGCTCTTTACGTCAAACTGAACATCCCTTGAGATTTGCAGGGTGAGTGAGAGACAGGGAGACAGACTGTTGAAGCTTTTGAGACAGTGCACACTCACAATGGTCTTACCCTGTGAGAACAATTGTTGTTTCAGCTGTTATGTGACGGAAAAAAGCACCCAGCTGTGTCAGTAGCGTGTGTCCTGCTGGACTGTAAGCAAGTTCGCACACTCGGCATATGTGTGTACATGTCTGGGTCTGGATTTAAAGAATGTGTTCACATACTGAGGCCATTATAACACCTGAACAACACATTTTGAGTATAGAAAAAGTGCATAAAAACAGTTACCAAGGAGATAAAGCAATTGATAAATACATATTTGAAATGGACAGCTAAAAGTTATGGCTAAATGATTGAAATATCTAGCTGAAAGTGAAGGATAAAAGGAAGAGGAAGTTTTAAAAAGTATTGGATTAAGGGTTAACGTATCTAACTTCTGTCACTCCATGTGGTACTGCTCTTCAAAGTTAACCATACACAACACTGATAATATCTAAAAAATACTGCAACATACTATAATATTTAGACTTAGCTCTAGTGGGATGAAAAGTTTGGGTACCTCTGGTTCAAATTTCTGTGAATCTCTAAGTGATATGACCTGATTCCCAAAGGTATAAAATTAAAATGAACACATTTCTTTAATATTTTAAGCACAGTTGCTTAGGGGTTTTTGAAGGGCAAAACTTCAGGTTGCACTTCTTGAGATAGTCATTTATGATTTTAAGGTGTGTTTAGGATCTTTATGTTGCTTTAGAAGCTTTTGGATACAGTGCGATGTTGCCTCTAGAATTTGCTGTTATTTAATCTGATCACTCGGGAGTGAAAGAGAATTTAAAAATGTTTTATTTTTATGAAATTCTGCACCTTTTCTTCCTCAAAAATATGCCTTTGATCATTGCAACCGCCCAGAAATCCATTTTACCTTCATCAATTCACAGGACTTATTTTCATAATGAATCAGGCTTGTTTAGAAATTCATTTTCAAATATCTGAATGGAGAATTTGGGATTGAGGATGCAGGAAAGTTTTTCCTCTGATGACTCTTCCATGAAGGTCATACTCTATTTGTGCAGGTGTTGCTACTTAGTAGAATAATGTACCACCAAAGAGTCTGCTAAATGCTCCTAAAGGGTTTTTTTTTGCATTGAAATGGGTGTTTTAATTTACTGTTTTAACAGTTATACAAGCTTTTTTTTTTCTTTTTTGGATTTAGAGCAAAATGTTGCCCTAACTCTTCTGCTTTGTTGGGATCAGTTATTTAAATTTTGCTAGAGAGCTGCTTAGAGGAGTCTGTGGATGCCGATAGTTAGAGCATACACAGTGTACAGCTGCGGATACACAGTATTTGGAAAGATTTGAAATTAGCTTTACCTGGAGTTTTCTAATGATAACTGTGAACAAACCATACCCCAAAGAAGCTATTCAAAGTTTGAGACCTTTCTAAACACTATCTGAGAGCTCAAATGTTCTCAGGACACCCACATTTATGCACAGTGCTCTTTTCCTTTTTTCCTTACCATTGACCAAAAATAATACACCGATCTTGGTTCAAATGTTGCAAAGAAGGTTTGATTTATAGCTTTATGCCATTTGGAAAAAGTTTAGTCTTTTACTCACTTAACTATTCAAAGTAACACAAATTCTAATTTTGAATGCAAGTGTATATATAATTGTTAGATTAATTTAAATTAGCATATTTGGAATATAAATCAGTTTGACCTCATTAAAACATGCTTTTATGTTAATGCTATCTGTCACCAGGATGCAGACTACTGATAGAGGTTAACTGATTGTGGGTGGACAAACTTCAGTACAAAGTTAGAATTAAGATAATAATTAAACTGAATTGAGCCTCTGGGACAAAAACAATGACAAAGTGCATTATCCATAACAATTTCAATTTTATTTTTCTTTCTGTTAAAAGAGCATTGTATTCCACACCTTCTCCTCTCCTTTGTTATCCTCTTTATCTTTATCCTACACAAGATTTTCACCCTCCCCTTTTGCCTTTTTTTCAGCACTTGTGAATTATGTGTAGTGCACACACACATTCACATGGGCCCATCTTCACACATGCCCATAGCTCTTACACGTTAATAAGATACTGTGGCAGCAATTTTTATAATGAAAAAGGAAAGACAGTGCTAAATGACAAATGCCCCGCTTTCCTTTCTAGATTTACAGCATGGTGTAAAGGAAGGAATCATTGTGTTTGATTATTACACACACTCAGACATGCACACTGAATCTCCCTGATTGATGTCTCTTTGTTCCGCCCTTCACCAAGTGTACAATTACTGTTTGATGCCTGACTTTGACAGGGATTTTTAGGGCGCAGTTTTAATTAATATGCTCATAAAATCAACATGATTCCCAGCAGCCTCTCTGGCACCCTCACCCTCAAAGGACTTTATTAGCTTTGACAATTAATTGTCACTAACTACCCTGACTAATCATATCTTAGATTTATTGGTCAGAATCATATGGAATATCGATTGGCTCTCCCTCAGTTTGACCCTCTCAGAGCACTGTAACTCACTCACAAGTGTGCAGTGACGTCATTGGGCGAGGGTGGGCACACTGCAGGTTCTTAGAGTTTACTTTTCCTTTACAGTTTTATCATGGTTAAAGCAAGAGAACAACTCCAGTGAAAGGGTTACATAGACTGGGATTTGTATGTTTGTAGGGGTGCTTGTCTGCATTCATTTTTATTTGTTGTCTCAGAGTAATTCAATCTATGAGAGTGAGTCTGGGCCTCATTATGTAAATTAAATAACCTCATCTAAAAAGAAAGGCAGAGTGAGCCACAGCAGGACTCTCTCTCAATCTCTCTCTAACACACGCTTACACACACACACACACACACACACACACACACACAAAAATGGGCTTTTTGGTACTGTATTATTAGGTTGTGTGCAAATGTGCAGCGTGTGTGCTTTTGTGTATACTCTTGGGGATCTGTATGAGTCCTCAGCTGGCTCTGTTTGGCCTGTAACAGGGAGGTGAGTGTGTGAGTGTGTCACCAGAGAAAATGATCGATAGCTATTAAAACCCACCAGTGCCTCAGTCCAGATGGAGCACTATTAGTGTGTGTCCATGTCCAGGTCCATGTCTGTGTGTGCGCCTGTTTAGCCATGATCAGGCACTGTGTTTGTACAGGTGGGACACTATAAGGCAGCAATGCTAACCTGTTCCACTCCATTTACCTCTGCAAGCTGGGGAACCTTACCCAACCGCACAAGGTGCGTGTGTGTTTTTATTTTAGTATGTCTCGCGCATTTGTGTGTTGTTTGTGTCTACAAGTGTGACTGGGAGGTTGTCAGGATGTGTTTGGACTTGCTGGTTATTCTAGCCTGGCTTTTCAGAGGCAATAAAAAGTAGAGAGGAGGAGGGAGAAGAAGGCAGCGGGAGAAAGAAAGTGACAGGACTGAATGATTGTTTTAAGTTGAGCAGGAGTTTAAGCCTGTGGGTGATGGGCTGAAAGAAGGAAGAATGAATGTTGGTTCTTTTGTATTTACTGAAGAGGAAAGAACATATATATGGGCTCATCAGAAAGACTGAGATAAATACAGTGTTACTTAGGGTACAGTGAATATTTTGGTAAAATTATATTCAGGCTTTACTGGAGATATATGAGTATAAGTGAACTCTATCTTGCAGAATGCTCTCCTATGAAACAAGAGATGAGCAACAGTAAAAGCAGACACCCCTCTTTCTGTTTTCATCTTCCTCTCTCTATCTCTCTCTGATGCACACATGTGCGGGCCAGCACATAAATACACTCCAGCACATAGAGATCTTTCTCAAAACCCTCCTCTGAGACAGCTATGAAACCTGATCACAGATCAATATTGAGTGGTGTTATGATTTTAGGGGAGGAGGCTCAGACTTTGATGGCTGTTTGGCTGTTAACGATGGATTTTATACAGTTTCATGCTGTATTAACACTGTTGCAAGTACTTCAGTAATATTGGCTTACATGTGTGCATTAAAATGACACTCTAGATCACCAATTTAAATTTATTTTAAACAGAAACGTAAGACAGAGACATGGCAGAGTCCTGTACTGAAATCTATGAGAGAATTGTGCGACAGCAAAGATAGTGGAAAAAGCCCCGAAGGTTGATTCTGTTCATCTGGACGTAGCGTTTTCTGTGGGAGAAAGTTTCGTCACTCATCCGAGTGACTTCCTCAGTCTCAGCTGACTGCAGGTTTCCCCAACCTTATAAACAGTACATTTGCATAATGACCGAAACTAGCACCACTGACTAAAAATGGACCATGAGTTTCATGATTATGCAAATTGTCATGACCATTGATCAATGGCCATGAGTACTATTCACAGAGAGTTGGGGAATGGCTGCAATCACAGCATTGTAAGATGGTGAAAGATGTACTCTTTCTGACCCCACCCTCAGCAACAGAACCACCCTCAACACTGACCAGGTGTGTCTGCTCTTGGAACTGTGTCTTCAATCCACATATTTCACAT
>VUQI01037426.1:22021-39045 GCA_015106735.1 Paratilapia polleni
TACACAGACTGTTTTTCGGGAGCCTGTAGCCTGAAATGCCTGTAACCACAGCAACGAAACTGAAACTCAGAAAAGGTTAAACTAATTCATGTTTAATTCACGGGTTAGCACGCTGTCTGCCAAAAGAGTCTGAAAATGATCTCTATTTTATTCTTTTTTGCTGTCTTAGCTTGCCATAGTTTGTCCCAATACCAGAACACACGGAACTCAGTGGACCAGAGTGTCAATCACCTGTTACATTTTCTAATTTGATCACCTTGCCGTATATATAATCAGATACTCTATGGTGACACCGGAGAAATCCACAGAGACCCATGAGAGATTTTACTCCTTTGTGTGTGTGTGTTTGTGTGTGAGGTGGTTTATTTACTCTAAGTGAAACAATAACACTGACTTCTCTCTTAATAACCAAATCTCTCCGTTGCTCTTCTTTTTCTGTGTGTGTGTGTGTGTGTTTGAGGCTAGGTTGGGTGAGGTTGAGGGGAGGAAGCAGCACCACATAGTTGAGTGACAATAGTTTGTTCTGTTCCCCATGTATTATTCCATTTGCTGCTGTGTCTACAGGCACCTGTAGCTGTCACTGCATGTGTGTGTGTACATGCTGGCATGTGTACCTAGATTTCACAATGTAAAGTCAACAATGAAACTCACAGAGTGCCTCTTTTTATTGTTCAGTGTTTTTTTTTAAACGATAACTTTTTGTTCCCTATCACAGTCCTCATTCCTTTTCTCTGGGTATTTCCTCTGTCTCTCTAGACTCGGTGGTATCGTTGTAGGGATTTGCTAATAAACATGTTGGTTGTCCTGTTGCCGTGCCGACAGAGCAACAAATATTTGGAGCTATGTGGCACCTTCCACCAACATTCCAGAATCTGCTGTTTTGGAAAGTCTTTCTGTCAGTCGTCCTTCTCTCCTCTGTGCTCACTCTCTCTGTGTGTTACTCTTCACTGCCTCCTCCTTCTCTTTCCTGCTGCCCCTAGATAAATGGACTCTTTGTCTCCTGGTAAAATGAACTTGAGGACAGTAGTTGGGGCGAGTGGTTTTGTCTGACAGCAGGAACACACACTATGACTGGGAACCAGTGCAGATCTGGAACATCACTTGCTTTGTTAATATCTGCATCTGTACTGTTCAGTTTATACTCTGGACATTTAGTATAATCTGAGAGTGACAGATATACCAGACAGAATTATATGGATATGCACGGTCATGTTATTCTTGAGTTGAGGTTAGTGAAATGTGCAGTATAAAACATTGTATGAATGTAGTTAAATACAACCCCGCTACATGGGGTACTTCAAATGAAAAAAAAAAAGTACATTTACTCACATACTGTTCTTAAAGGGGACCTCTTATGCTCATTTCCAACACATATTTTTATGTCTGGAATATACTAAAGCAGCTTTGCCTGACTCACAGTTCAAAATAATCCTGATTTATCTTATACTTGGTTTTGTGGATGGATAACAACAATAATTATATTTTAGCATTAAAAATATAATTTTGATTAAAGAGCTTGCACATACTGGTGGATTAACCATTACAGAAACATATTACTGTTTACAATACTGTTAATTTAGGGCAGCTGTGGCATAAACCTTACATTGGGTGGTGGTCTAATAAATTTGTTAAACACTGTTTATACATATATTTACATTTTAGCAAACAATGCAACAATAGGTACCTCATGAAGTTGAATATGTTTTCAAGGCTATAATGTTGTTGTTGGGTGCACCCTTGTAGAGGGTTGGAAATGCAAGCAAGTGGAATGCAGTGACTTTGAGAACTGCAAGACTGAGGTGACAGATGAGAACTTCCCCCAACTGACATGCTACTTTGATTTCATTTCAAGTTTTCCTTCCTGTTTATTCTTTTTAAATTTAAATCAGTGACAAGCAGATCTTCGGTTAATCATTACATTATCTAGCAGAGCTATTGCTGGGCTGCTGGAAGGCAATCAATTCCTTGTGCATGAAATCTGAAACGTCTTACAAGTGGTACACAGCTGGTTCCTGAGAGTGTGCCTGCCTGAGGATTTAGATGCAAGCTTGTAAACTCATACTATGCAGAGGCACAAAGCCAGATCAGTTTGAAGAGTAGGTGCTATCACTTGCATGCAGGAACATTGTAGCTGTTGTAATGGGCAGTGAAGTAGCATGCTGATGGAAGCCAGGAGCAGTGGGGCCTTGAGAAGCATCTAGTTCATCTGGTCCATCTCATATAATTCATCTTAAAGGTTACACCACGATGTGACAAGTACATGGTAAATGTAGTTTGCCTAAATGTGCAGAAACATTTGTATTTTCTGTTTACTGCTGTACAGAAAAGAAGCATGGTTTAAACAACAGGGACTTCTCTTGTAAACTGAGCTTTTTGGCATCCTGTAACTGCTCTGGGTTCAGAGTATATGGGATCAATGCTAGTATACAGTGTCTGATTTTATTTGGCTGTTTTTTGTTTGAGATGAAAGATTCTTGTAATTTAATGTGTCCTCTGTGTTTTATGGTTTGAACAAATTTTGGTGACCTTTGCTTGCACTTAAATCTGTTGGAGTTAATAGTATGTGTGTCTCTGATTAAACTGTGATTGCAAACTAGTCATGCAGGAAAATGAGAGAGCTTAATTTCTGACTACAACTACAAAGTCATCAGAAGCGATAGTGATCTTGCAATATGTACTATCTGTGTGTGTTTGTGTGTGTATTTGTGTGTGCCTACATAATAGTTTGATGTAGTCGCGATCAGTGGCTAGTTCTGTGGAATGCACTTCCACCCTCTCAACCAATCAATCTTTATTTGCTCAGTGTAAACCGGGGCACTCTGGGCGTGAGAAATCTTTCACAAATCACCTCTCTACTTCAGCACACTTACATATGTGTACCTTTTTGGACATGTGTTTCTCTTTGCTAGCGTGTGTGTGTGTGTGTGTGTGAGAATATGTGTGCAGTCAGACTGGTTTGTCAGAGAGAAATAGAAAAACGTCTCAGCCGAAACTAACTCTAGTGCATTCACATGTACGCACATACTGCCCGTGTTTCACATGCAAACACACAGAGGTGAGTGAGTGAGCAGTTGAATTCCTGTCTGCACTTAAAGTTCTCCCTCTATCTCAGAGGTTTAACGGCTATAGCTCTTATCACATACTGGGACCGTGAGTGCACATGCATGTGTGTGATTGTGTGTATGTTTGTTTAACCCTGTGCATGTGTGTGTGTGTGTGTGTGTGTGTGTGTGTGTGCATGTTTGAGAAAACACAGACTTACCCATGGGACTGCTAAGGCTGTATGTTTTGGCTCTGTCAGGCAGACCATTACTATGGCGTCGAAGGTCAGGTGGTCTGGCCAAAAGGCCCAGATATATTTCTGTGTTTGAATTAGGTATAGTGGTCTGATGAATAATCTTGCTGGGAAGTGGATGTGCACTTCCTTAGTTCCCAGTGGGGTTTGTGGGATTCTCAAGACCAGGCTGTATATCTTTTTGCTGCTGAAGGGTAAATTGGTGACAAGACGGGCCACCTTGGAAACTCAGGTTTTAAACTTATATCCTAAATGAAAGTATCCTTGAGCATCACTTTGATCACTTACTTGTGTCAAGGAGATTAGAATCAGCTGTAGAAACTATGCTGCTATGCATAAACGTTTGACACACTGTGCATGTTTCTCCTTGATCCATCAGCTATTGTTGCCTTTGTAAGCCATGTTTGCTGCTATTCAGCTATGAAATAACAGGACCATTGTATTTATAAGCAACAATCCTACAAGTTTTTTATATGTAACATTTTAACTTTTTTTTTTTAAATAAAATTACCTCATTATTCATTGACAAGAGAGTGACAATGTATGTTTTCAGTACTCTGCAGCATTTCTCTGTGATTGGCATTTCTTATCAGATCATGATTAATAAGGAAACTTGAGGCTATTAAAAACATGTAGCAATAAAACAACTAAAACCAAATACTAATAGTAATACTAATGCAAATGCTAACACAAATAAGCCTACTAATACTAATACTATTACTAATGTAATTACTAATTCTATAAATATTCACATTTCAGTCATTTTGAGAAATAGAATAATGAAAGTTTTGTGTTCACTCAAATCTAGTAAGTTTTTTATGGTTGGAAAACAGTATAAATCCATCCTGTTTTACCCAAGGTCAACATGCAGTCAGGCTAATATTGCTTCTTCTTCTCTCACTTTGTCTTTCTGCTCTTTTCCTAATTCTTCTGTCTTTCTCACAGGTGTTGTTTCATGCATTTCAGATGGCTGTTTTAATAATGAATGCTCAGAGGCCTCCATTTCTCTCTTTGTTGTTTCTCCCTTTTTAAATCCAGGTCAACAACCATGTAAATCCTGGGTGTCGGAGGCCTCAGTGGTTCTTTGCAACACTGGCTGCCTCACTAGTTTCAGCACGCAAAGGTAAAAGGGTAGATATTATTATAAAACACTTCTTGAACTTAGCTAAGCTTCTGAAGCTATTTGGAAGCTGTATTTGATGTTATCTTTTGATTTGAAAAAAAAAAGTTATCTTTTCTCACTTTTCTAGGGGGTTTTCTGTTGTTTTAAAATGGATCATGTTTCCGTTTGCCACTGTAAGTCATTAAACTAATAGTTGGACATTATGATGAAATAAGCTTATTCACTGTTCTCTTAGATGAGTTCTTAGATTACTTAGATGAGTTGGTTCCCTCCTGTTAGCTAATTCTAGCTAACTACTGCCAGCAACCTGCTTTATAATTACTGTACAGACATAAAAGTGTTATCAATCTCTGCATCTAACTCTCTGCCAGAAAGTGAAAAAGACTAATTCACAGAACACTGAACAAAAGAAACACACATTCAAAAAAATATGCACATGTCGCACATGTCAAAGATTCATTTTTAAAACCATTTTGTGTACACTTAATGCACCCTTGACAGGAAAATAAACTAAAACTTCATAGTTCAGACCACATTCTTTCTGTTAAGTCATGTGCAGATTGTAATGATGTGCTGGATGTCAGAGGTTGCAGGTGAAAGTAAATGCTGTATTTAAGTTATGTCAGGACATCTCAGCTCTTATTTGTGAACACATTAAAGCAGCTAGTTGTAAGTAAAATGCACCTGATGGATACATTTACTTTAATTGCTAAATTGTGACTAGTCTGTCAAGCCCACATACTTAAATGGTATTTCCACACTGATGTGCATTCAAATGGGCAGTAGAGGAAGTCATTTTGGTGTAATAGCAACAAATGAGTGGGCTAACTGGCAGTAATTACCCATTGTGCATGTATGTGTGTTAGAGTGGGTGAGTCTTTGACAGGTTGTACAGACACCAATGATAACACAGCTGTGTCTTATTCCCCTGGGTCTGGGAGTAATTGAATTGGAACTGAATAGCCCTTTTTTATTATTGCCTTTCCAGATGCTTTTATATATTTGTCTTAAATTTTATCCATTTCTGCTCATGTTCTTCCTATTGTGCTCTGTCTGATTTGTGTGTGGGATGAAGAAATGAGGTAACAGATGGAGGTGGAGAGAATGCAGACGTCACTGTCAGTTGATGTAGGAGCAATCAGACACTCACACACTTTCATTCAGCTCATCACAAGCGTCCCGCTGTCTTTAACTGTCTGGGTGCCATGCCGGGCAGCAGTGGGCGCGTGACGTTATAGTGGAGTAGGATTCCACTGTTTGCTTTTGACGTACGTCCGCCCTCAGCCATGCATGTGTACATGTGTGTGTTGACGTGGTTGTGTGAGGGGACGTATTTGTATGTGTGGTTTTGCAGAGCGTAGAAGCGAAACCAGTGAAGCCTCAGAGCAAGCACCATCCTCCCTCTTTCAACCAGAATGTGAAATTCACAAATCGAAAAAGCTCCTTGTCACGTACGGCCGTCTCACAGATCTGCAGTATCTGTTGGTGAGCACCTATTATTTTGCAGCAACAATTACAATCTTGCACCAACAGCAGAAATTAAAACCACACTAAAATAAAGTTTATAGATTACATCTGAACAGTGATATGTAGATATTTCATATAAAGAACATAAAACGTGAAGAATGCACTGCAACCCAGGAGGCAAACTTCCTTGGACAATAAACCATCACAGTGGCATTTTACAGCTGTATGCCAGTTTTGGGCGCCATTCTGCCAAAACACTTTACAGCTGTGACTGTGCTATCTTGGACATGTGCTGTAGGTGATTGATGTAATCAAATCCCCGACACAAGGACAGGCCCCAGTACAGCATGGTTCTGCGTTTCAAGAGCTGCAGGAAGGACTTACAATGAAACTACTCAGGCTGCTTCCTTTCTGTACAGAGGCTCTGAAAGAGGGGCACAGGGCCAATTTCTCCTCCCCTCGCCTGAGGTGGGTTTTTTATAGAGTTCTGCTCAAGAGTTTGGTAACATACAGAACAAATAGCGTGAGGGGCTGTTAACTGATTGATTGATGACTATGTTTGTCAAGGTGTTGCAAAAACTGTTCAGGTGTGACATTAATGCACATTAAAAACAGAGCACATTATTATGTGGCTGTTTTGTTTTATTTCCTATGTACAAACTGTTGAGGGTACTTTTTCGTGTGCACCTGGTTATGTGGTCAAAAATAAGGCAAGGTGCTGATGCACACACTCGAGTGACTGTGCTTGTGCACCTGAAAGCTGTGTTTATTTTCACTGCTGCTGTACATGCAAGACCTGTTTTGTGCTTCAGTCCTGAGAGCAACTTCCTGAGGTTCACTCCAAGCATCCTGTCTGAGAAGTCAGAGGTTATCTGCAAATACCGTCACTTTCAACCCACACAGGTCCATGCAGATGTTTCCTCAGATGATTACGGATTCAATCACACATGCACACACGTGCTGGGATTTAAGAAAGGCTGCAAGAAGCATACACATTACTTGAAGAACAGTTATGTTTCTGCAAAGTTGCTATGTCCTTTCTTGCAGGGAGGATGCTTATCTGTATCTGAGTTCCATAACTTCTCATTTTTACTTCAGTTTGAGTGCATGTGTGTTTAGAAGGGGTGAAGCTGTAGTCTCAGTTCCAGGACAGGAACTATATGCTCCAAATGTGTTTGCATCAGTGTGTCTCTTTGTGTGTATGTGTTTTCTTGAACATCTGCTCATTGTTGGCTTAGTTTTCCCTATCCTACATGGCCCACCCCTGCACTGGGTGCTAGACTGCCAAACTCTCTTACTGGTTTTCTATGAAAAAGAGAGCAACACAATGATAGAGTTAGCAAGAGAGGTAGAAATAAATTGAGAGGCAAATTTTTGCAGCACTTTTTAAGTAAAGTTTAGTTGTTTCTATCTCATTGTGAGTTTTATCAAAGTTGATTTCTGCAAGCTCAAGCTTTTTTTCCTCTTCTGACTTTCTTCAGTGGACTTGCTCTCTGGGTCTACCTTCCTTATAATAAGAGATGTTGGTTCAGTGTCCAGATTTTTAATGTTTATTACTCTCCAGTCACATCTTTAAAAAAAAACTTTCATCCAGTAAACACTTACAGAGGTGTCTCCTCTCCTCTACTGGACGAGAACAGTCATGAGAAAAGAAATGCTGACATGATGCAGACAGTAGAATAGACAGAGCAGAGTGTGAAAGAAACAAATCCAATGCCACCTGCATAGTAACATTCTTGTTGTTAAAAGCCGAAGCTGTCCTTGATTTTCTCAGTTTATAAGACAAACACACAGTGTACTGAAGCACATGCTGGCATATGCACACACACATGCAAATGAGTATGCACGCGCTTCATAGTTTCTGTACTGGTTTGAGTACAACTTTGCCTTGTGTTTACTTAACAACACTCCGTCGCGTGCAGTCAGACAACAAAACATAAAGGAAGTCTTCAGATCTTCTTTTGCACTCACTCCAGAAATCATTTGTTTCACTCTCTGTTGACTCCCTTCTTGTTTCATATGTTTGGCTTCCACAGAAGTTGATCCTGGGAGTAACTTTTATTGATTTCTATTTTGCATTTGACTGACAGACACAGTAATTGTATCCCAGCTGCTCTCTCGCACACAGCTACGAAGGGTAGCATCAGCTATTCATTTTAAGCAACTCAGCAATGAGATACTAATAACAAAACCATAAATAATTCTCTCAGCAGTTCACCTGGCTTGTTCAAGCGTGATAGTTTGATAGAACAGGCAGACAGACAAGAGTACATACCATCACAGAGACATACACAAAAGCACCCATGCTTGCATATATATATGTGCCTTCTACACAAACATTTATACTAATCAGTGCTGTATATGCATGTGTTTTACTATTCTATAAACATTATCATCTGTGTTGCTCATCTCTAAACAACATATATTTCTACTCCCCCATTTGTATACTGTGTATTCAGCACCGTTAATTGTTAGTTATTTTTATAGCCTGTTGAATATTGTGTATATATTTGCCTTTGCCTGGTAAATACCACAAATTATAAATAAGGTTTTATTTTAAGCTTCATTAGCAAACAAAAATATATACTAGCAACTAGATATACGCAGATTTAAAGGAGCAATAGTAAACTTAGCTCCTAAACCTCCATGCACAGCTATTGCAAAGACAGGATTGTTTTCTATCTTAAAACAATTGCTTGTAATGGGCTAAAAAGTAGACAGGTTGCAGCTTATTGATCTAGTAGAAATAATGCCAATGAATGCTGCTCTTGAACCCTCTCAAGCTCCAAAGTGTCTCCATCGAGTAAAAGTTTAAGGTTCACCCTTTTTTTACTGTATCACTCAGGGCTGCACGATTCTGGCCAAAATGATTATTACGATTATTCAGTATTGAGATCATGATTATTTGTCATGATTATTCATTGATTTGAAGGCACTGCTTTCACTTTTACGTTATGCTACATTCGTACATTGTGATAACTAATCCTCATAAATTAATCTCTTCAGACAAATAATATAAAGTCTCACTCTATTCATTGTACCTGCATGATGGATGTGAATAAAACTCGTAGCAAAGTACTCGACAGCTACGTCTCGTTTTCCTTTGCAATGTCTTTCGTACAGCGCAGGTATTGCCACTTTGGAAAAATAACTGCGCTATGGGATAACATATCTTTTCCAGTATGTTGACCATTTTTCTGAAACATTTGTTACTCACCGTGTTTAGTGGACACACATCTTTTGCCAAATGGAATGTGATTGGCTGGTGATTTCAGTGTGTCTTTGTGAGCTGGATGGATATGCTAATGCGCTGTACAGGCTCGTTTTTATGGGCGTCTGAGCTGATGGACAGTTCATGTTAGCAACCATTGTATTTTTGGCCTTCATGCATTAATTATACTGCAGTTTGGGGTGTCTTTTCAGGTAGTTGAATAAGATAGTTGTGTTGCTTTGCAGTATAGAGACACAACATTCTTTGCACTCTTTGCTTCATGGTTAACATCACTTCGGCTAAATCTGAAGTACTTCCAAGCAATGAATGATGATCTGCTTCAAAGGACAGGCTCTTTGCCTTCTGGTATACCAGACATTTGAATTTTGCTGTATATCTGTCTTTGAACGCAGTGTTTATTACTCGTTCAGACTAGTCCAGTCAATTTTAAGATGCACGGTACAGGGAACAGCTGTGATTGGCACACGCAGGCATGTGGTCACGCTGATTTCAGGAGCACTTGATTTGCTTTTGCTTTGCGTTTTAAATAGTGGAGCATGCATTTTATATATCACTTGATCGTGCTCATTTAATTGTGGGAAGCCAAAATCCTGATCGAGATTAAAATTCGATTAATTGGGCAGCCCTACTATCACTTTTCCTCCCTCTTTCCCTCCTTTTTCTCTTTTCCCCCCACAGTTATTCTAGTTGTTCCATGGGCCAGCATTTCAGCTAACTGTGTAAAGTTATCAACAGCTACCTAGAAAAACAAATCCTCTTCTTACCGTATGTTGGTTGTGCAACCTATCTTTAATTTAATTTTTTAAGGAAGTGCAGAAGGTGACACTATTCTCTACCCACTGCATTGTGCAATCATCATTTACATCACAGAGGTAAGCTGAAGCTAAAAACATGTCTATAGTCTGTGTTAAGTATTGCTTGCAAACATGGCTTTATGGCTAGCAATGCTGGTCTAACAGTTGGCCACCATTGTGGTCCAGGCATGATGCTCTTGAACCCCAGATGAAAAAGCGTATTCATTTTGATAATCACCTGACCTTTCTTCTGTCGCAAACGTGGCATTTGTGGCGTTAAGTTAAATTTTGTTCACATTAAAATACCCTTGAGAACTGTTAACCTTTGTCATTTGTCCTCCATCATCAGTTCAGCATTTGAATTTCCAGTACTTTAGTGTATGACTAAACCGCCAGTAAAATAAATGACATTCCTATCAGCCTCAACTGCACCTTTGTAGCCTACATGTACAGTACAAAGAAGCAAATGTTAGGATGGCTATAGATAGGATGATGAACATGGCAAACATAATACCTTCACAGATGTATTCTAGTAATGCTATTTTATGCACGTGAGTATTTTAACATTACCTCAAAAGGGTGTGTGTCAAAGAACAGCTTCAAGCATGGCTTGCTTGGGACTCTTTGTATTGTTCTGTGAATGTAACAGTCATTATTTTCACAAGAAAAAGATACCGCATCAGTCATTTCAGCAAAATGACATTTTAACATTCATGTGCTATCTACTAGCTGTAGGACCTATTACTATTTATAGAGTGAAAAAGTTAGAATAGAGAGGAGGTTGAGGTGGCTGCATGAGTCAACAAAACAGCAAATTTTAATACACAAGTTTGTCTTCTGCTCTGACAGCTAACGTTAGTATTTTTTTTGTGTGTGTGTAAACCAGAAAATTTCCAAACTTTAACAAACTACTATAGCCAAATCTTAAAACAAAAACAATGCTAAACTTTTCAACAGTGAGTTATTCTGCTGATAGCAGGTCCAGAAAATATATTTTGTCTTAAAAATATATTTTGTCAACAAACAGATGAAACCCATAGTTAGTGTGTAAAGGTATAAAATATGTCAAATCAAACACACTGAATATAGAGTAAATGGAAAGCAAACAGGTCAGCGGAAAAGAAGCTAAAGGATTGGCAGGCAGAGTGACAGCAGCTAATATTCCAGTGAGTGACAATGCTGAACCTCATGTTGCTGAACTTGACCGCAGGCCCAGACTCTGTCATGAAAGTGTGATCCCCAATCTTGACGACATCACACGGTGCTGCCAAATACAGGGGATTCCCTCCCTTTCCTACTCTCCTCTCCTTTGCTCCCTTTTCACTTTGTCTTGTGTCTACCTGTTCTGTTTAATATCTGGCTGATGGATGGTCAACCATAGATCAGAGTTTATTACTTCCACAGGCATTATGGACATGGACCCAGCTGACCTCCTGCTACTCCTGCCTTCCTCCTCTTGGTTTTTTACAGAAACCACACCACTGTATCATACCTTTTTTACTCCCAGTTTGTCCTCCTGTTTTTCCTCTCAGCTCTTTGGCACTTCTGTCAGTTCCCTCATCTCATGTCAAGTGAGACAGGCTGCTTTGTGTGAAGTCCAGGTGCTTAATCCTTCACTTATATCCAGTTAGCCCCTGTTAGCCCTGTGACACGCCAGGCTGGGTACATGGAGCCAGGGTGTGAGGCCATCAGACAGACAGCTGCTCATAGAAGTCCAACCTCCTGCAAACTCCTCTCCAACACGCAAACACTTTATTATTATACATTATTATACATGTAACCAGATGAGGACCTTTCATTGATTGCCTCACCTATAATCATAACCTTACATCTCACAGGTGAATATCTAACCCTGCTCTGTCATTCTTATCCTGCCTGTATAATAGCATATACAGTGTATGCAGTATAAAAACATGAACATACTGACTGTACACACATAAACTGAGCATTTTGATAAAGGGCAGGAAATTCAGCAGATCAGACACATAAAGGGCCTAAAGCTATACCAATTCGGGTGCTGGATTTGCTAGTTTCATATTTTCCCTCCAAATTAATCTTTATTTGGTCCATTTAACTCCATTCTGAGACCCAGCCTAGACAGTAGCAGTGCATTTATTACACCAAACAACTCAGTCAACAGAATTAATATGTCACAGAAAATGGGAATGTTTTGCTCTCAGTGGCAGCACTTGTACTTGGCCTTTATAGGTGTTTCTCTGCTATGTGACAGGAAATGAACAGTAAGTGATGACTTTCCTTCTCACACTTTTACAGTACTGCTGGCAACATCCTTACAGCTGCCTCCATATGACAGGAAATAGCCAGGTTTAATGTAAAAGCTTACTGGAAGAAAAGTACCCAGTATGGTGAGATGTTTGTTTATGGCTGAAAAAAAAGAGTCAGTGCTAGTAAACAAGACTACATACAAGGATACGGAACACAGACACACACACACACACACGCACGCACACACACACACACGCACGTATGCACACAGTAAAGCACATGTACTCGTTCCACTTAGTGGTTCTGAGAAGGAGCTATGCTGCCCATAAAGTACTGAGTCATGAGTATGGCCTAGAATTCAATCATCACTTTCCCTCTGCTTTCTGAGCTTGATTCCCATCAGACACATACACGCGCACACAAATGCACACAAATGCACACAAATGCACAGTACATTTTCCTATCGAAACAAAACTACTGTCCAGTGCTGTTTAGTGGCTAATGAATTTTTGTGCCCACCAAGCAATGCACCCACACAGAAAACACAAAGTCAAAGTGAGTATGTGGGTTTGTGCATGCCCTTGGGTACATAAATAATTAAATAAAAAGACTGATTTCACAGTAATTGCTTACAGTACAAGACCCATCCTATAAGTTGGCTGTCGTCCATTTTGTTTATTGTTTTAAATGGACATGGTGGAAAGGAATAGAAGGATTAAATCTAGAGATTAGAAGTAAAGATGTAAATAAAGCTTTAGAGGTGAAGGAAGAGTGCTGAGTGATTAGATAAGAGGAAGATGGACAAATTATGAAAGGACAGGCAGGGTCACATTTATTTATTAGAAGTAAAGTCACCAGGGGCTTCCAGATAATTTAGTCACTTGTATAACAGACAAGCTACCAGTTTAATTACCTGAAATCCAATTTGTTTTAATTTGTTAAAACCTTTCTTTGGTGTACAAAAGCAAGACAAAATATCAAAAGTACTGCCAGATTTTTGTTTTTGTCAAATATGGTTCGAGCTGATAAAAAGTGGAGTTGTAAGAAGTCATAGAGGAAGGAAAGCAAGAAGAGCGAGAAGATCGATTGATAGAAGACGTGTGGTGTGTTTCAGTTTAGGGGAGGCGGAGGAGTGAGATAGGATGATGAAAAGTGGGTGAGATACAGAGATGGTGGAGTGAAAGTAGGGGAAATCCCTCAGGGAGGTTTATCTGTCCACATATGTAATGAAAAGATAGTGATCCATGTACCCGCCTAATGTAGTGTATTGATGAACAGCTAATAGCTGCTCTCTCTTTCTCTCTCTCTCTCTCTAATCACTCATCTTTGCTGAGGGGTTACAGGCTTTGTTGAGGTCTCCCTGCCTGGAGGCAAACCAGACCCTTTCAACTCAGTGGCTTGTGGACCACCCCGTCCCGCAGTGGTATGCACTCTATCCCTCTCTATCCCCAGCTCTGTATCAGAGGTCAAGGGTCAGGAGCTGGCAGGTGATTGGATGTTGTTGTGGTAAGGGAATACTGCACCACTAAGTGCTGCAAAAACACCAACTGTCTCTGATATTACTGCCTACAGGCCTTTAGCCTACCAGTGATGAATGTGTATGAGTGTGTGTGTGTTTGTGTGTGGAGGTCAAGATGGGACAAGGACCAGATTTTGCAGATTTTGGTCTTGAACTAGACCTTCTGAACTCCCGCTCCACCTGGAAATTAACAGGCTCCATGTGTCTGGATCAGTGTGTGTGTGTGTGTGTGTGTGTGTGTGTGTGTGTGCGTGTGCGTGTGCATATGAGACACATTAGTCGATACCAGATAATTTTTGCCATTAGGTTATGGTTAGACAGGCAGTAACAGTTGGATACATACATGCATTCAGACAGTTTGTTTTCTGGATACATTAAATCAGGGGAATGCAGACAGTCTCTCATTAATGTTTTTGATGACCCAGCTGTGGCCACATAAACTAACAAGGCTGCTATGGTGGTGTTTCTGAAGAGAGGGAAGATAGAGTATGCTAAAGAAAAAAAATGTTTTGTAAACAACAGATTCATGGGCTTTCTGCCCGAGTAAAATATCTTAGCTTATTTCTTAAAGTGCTAGCTAATGTTTTACTACACATTGCTATGTGGTTGCTGGGATGTTAAGTGCTAAATAGTTGCAAGTCAGTTGTGGTTGCTAAAGGCTTACTTGAGGTGCCAGAGTACTACAAAGATTTATAGCACTTTCCTGTTTTAGCTGCACAGTGTGATATGTTTTATTTGAGAAAGAGGGCTCAGAAAATTTTAAAGTGATCATACTTTGTGTGTGTAATACGTGTGTGTAAGTACACAACAATGAACTGATAAAGCTGAACAAAAAGTACCCTCTTGCCTTTCTTGTCTCTACAACTGATCAAGTTTTGAGGCATTGAGGTTTGCATCAGCATGTGTCAGTGTGTAAATGAAAGCAGCAACACACCGATGACACGTGACATGACATTTATAGAGTGTCTACATAGATTTTAAGATGTGACTCAGAGTTTGGTAGATAGATGAATGACACACACACGTACGCACACAATCAGTGTTTTTCCGATGGAGGTTACAGAATGAAAGAATTCTCTAGTAATTATGGGTCTATTCTCATCACTCTTCATCTGAAAGCTAAAGTGCTCTCTTGGCATTCCCTTCTCCTCTTTGGTTTGATTGAAAAGACTCTAGTTTAACTGAAAAACATACATTTACAGACACATATGAGCATGCAAGTGATAAAAAACACACATGCAAACACACACTGCAGCTGTTGTATAATATTTTTTACGAGTGCACAATGCTCTCTTGGCAGTGTCTTGGTTCTTCAAAGTTCAAGCACCCTATAGTTGATATTCTGGGTTAATGCCAAACTGACTCACTGCTCTCTCTCTCTCTCTTAACACACATGCCCGTACACAGGCCTTAAGCTTTGATTGTTCAGTGCCCTTGCCAAATGTTTCACTGCAACGGGGAACTGACTGCAGCCATTTCTCATGTAAGCTGCACACTTTCTCTCACCTCCTTTCCAGTCCTCTGCCTCAACACTCCCTATGCACGCAATAAATAATCACAAAATGATGCTCAATAATTAGCTGGCATAGGTGTGAGAGGGCTATTGAGATGAGGAAATGCCCATAGGAATGAGAGATATTGAGGGAGGGAGCGGAGAATAAAAGGGCAGACAGAGGGGAGAAAAGGATTAAGAGGTGATGGAAGCACACAGGAACAGCCAAATGAACCCAGTGACCCCTGTCTTCACCCTAGTGCTTTCCATTTAAGTCGTTCTTCTATTTTGGCAGCAGCAAGACATCTCCATCCTAGCCCGGCCCTGATCATACTTTGTGAGCCTCACCTTGTGTACCAAACATTGGTCCAGTCCAGAGGAGCAGCGTGAGTCAGCCCCGCCCGACAGTTCACCCAGCCCTGCAGGAGGCAAAGCATGAAACCTCTGCTGCTCATATGAAGCAAGCGATGGAAAACTTTTATAGCTCCATATTAAACCTCTCCCCTCAACTCTTTTTTTCCCTTCTCTTATGAAGCAGTCACATTCTTTCTTCACGTGCCCCAGCTTTCCGGCCTTTATTGTAGCACTGTCATTGCTATCTTATTTTCCTCTCTATCTCTTTCCATTTCTTTGCTTTCTCTTTCTCCATCTTCACCCCTCACACCCACTTCACCACAATCTCCACCATTTCACTGCCTCTCTGTCTCTCTGGCTTGCTATAACAGAATCATGGGCTTAGAGAGCAGTCAGCACCGAGATCCTCCAGAATGCAAAGCAGATGTGTGACACACACACACACACATTCACACACACACCACTGACTGTCAAGACTAGAAAACAATGTTTTGAAAGAGTCCTGGGAAAATGGACGGGTTGAACCTGTAGACTTTCAGAAAAGTTGTTGTGTCAGATGTCTTGTACTTGTATATCATGTTCAGGTCAGGGTTTGTTCACAATCAATTAAAAAACTGCTGGCTTTGGTATTTTGTTGCTGTTTACACTCTGCTGTAGCATAAACACATATGAAACTGGGAGTGTGTGCAAATTTAGTTTTGTGTGTATGTGGATGGTTGAGGAGTTTAGGCTTGCTGGTACATGCAGGTGTGTATGAGTGTGTTGTGTTTAACAGATTCAGCTGTTTTGTTGGATGATCATTTCAGCTAAAGGCCTACTGTCTTCTTTATGGAGAGCATGGAAGAGTAGTGTGAGAGGTAGGATGGAAAAGTAGAGGTCAGTGGCTGTCTGTCATTCTCTGACAGCTTGTCTATCCCATTTATTCCACCTTTTGCCTCTATATTTATCTTTCTTTTCCGTGTTACTTTCATTTCGTACAACGTGCTCCAAAGGCTGCAACAGGAGGAGGTATACAACATAAGAAAAATGTTTCTGTCCAAAAAGTGGGGGAATATGTGTGGGCAGAGTAAGAAGCCACTTATATAGACCTAGCCCACACCAACACAACAATGACAAGGCAGAATGACAACAACACATACAGTAGCTACATACCAGGGTAAAATGGCATAAAATGTTGCCATTTTGTCAAAGCTGCCAGCATGTCTGATTTACGCACAAGGCTTCCTCTGGTGGCTTTTCCTGATGCATGGCATTGGTGATTTGAGGCTCTTACTCCAAAATTGTAATTTGTCAGTGCAAAGGGTTATGTGAATGAATGGGGTGTATTTTAAACCAAATCACAATCTTTTCCTGAACCTTCCCAAGTGCTCTTAATTGCTAAATCGAATTAGTGGGTGAGAATGAAAGTAAAAAGCCAGTGACGACAAACTAAACAGCGAGTGGGAAAAAAAAAAAAAAAAAAAAAAAAAAAAAAAACCAAAAACAAAAAAAAAAACCCCCCCCCCCCCCACACACCCCCACC
>VUQI01037426.1:39065-54576 GCA_015106735.1 Paratilapia polleni
AAAGCTAAACCAAGTGCAAAACATGAAGGCCCATGAAGGCTGATAAACCTGCAACTTATCCCACTGCCAACCCTCCAGCCTTCTTCCACAGCCTTTGTAGGTCTGTGAGGCTCTTATCACCCAGCAGCCAAGATAGCTACCAAGACACCAGCACAAGACACTTTGTACATAATGGTGAGAGAGAGGAAGCATGTGACAAAACAGCCTTATGTGGCATCCTGGGATGAGATGCATTGCACGTAACCATGGTATTGGTATTTTTTATTTTTTTTTTTGTCCTAACCTTCCTCAAACAGAAAATCTGCAGGAATGTTATTTCCCTGTTCTTCAGAACAGGTGCTATCTTCTTAGAAATCTGATGGTGTAAGTACTCTGTTTCTCTTTCTCTCTCTCAAACACACACGCACACTTTGTGCGCACATAACAGAGGACATTACACTGACTTACATTCATTTCCTGGAGTCTAACCTTAACCATAACCACTGCTTGCCTAACCGTTGCCCTTACTCTAACCTAAAAAAAAAACTTCAATCCTAAAAATGTAAGTTATGGGAAGTTGCTTTTTGTCATTATAAGAAACAAATGCAGCCAAATGGTGAATGTGTAAACAGAAATATGTCCCCACAACAATGAAACAACCTATTCCCCACACACACACACACACACACACACACACACACACATGCACACGCACACACACAAAGCCAAGGGGAATTCCTGGGACTAATGTTTAACAGGGAGAACTGGACTGCACCATCAATTTTAGCTTTTTTCTGCAGACATTGTGGTTTACTCTAGATAGCCCGGCCAAACCTCAGAGATAAGACTCTCAGCATGCTTGTGGGAAAGATGAAAGCATTCTCTTTAAAGCTGACTTCTCTTTCGGCCATCCACCACCCCCCGACTCTTAAGTGTAGCCTGTGTGAATGTGTGTGAAAGAGCAAGACTATGTGAGTATCCTGAAAACCTTGAGAATATGGAGACCAAGTTTTTAAGTCATGCTATTACACCTCTAAATTTGGATACATGTTAATGTAAGTTAATGTATTTCCAATTACCATGCACAGTGGCTGGATGTTATTCTTACCCATCAAGCAGTACAATCAGGGAAACATTTAAAGGTCCCAAAATACTAATTCTGCGATACAATTCCTGCTTTCAGACTAAGCCATTCAGGGGACTACCTGGGGGTGAGTATCCAGTGGGAAGGTTACCTGGGAACTTCATACCTTCTAAGCCTTTTTTTCCCGTTTGTATTCACACTAATAGGAGCTGTATAGTGATGTCATATCTGGCTGGTGGTCAGTAATGCATTGTCATCTCTTCTTCTGGTTCTTTATTTCTTAAACTCTTGTTTCAGCTTCTTCGTTTTCTCATCACATTGCTTCACTGTGTGGTGGATTCCTAGATGTGATCTGAATGCAGCTGCTAGCAAAGATTTTTATATTTCCCTCTGATGAATCTGAATCATTTTTATTTTTACTCCATGGCATATAGACTCAGTAAAGCCTGGATTTTACATTTATGTTTTTTTGTTCTTTTTTTTAAAGAGTATATTAATAGCTGTAGTTTACATTATTAATGTTTTACCAGTGCTTACAATTTTTTTAATGATGGCTGTCGACAATGCATTCATTTAGGGCAGAATTAGACAAAAAAAAGTTTAAATATGCCCATTTTCCCAGGAATAATCTAGATGTTTGAATGTGTGTTTGTTTGTGTTATAATTTTTACGATTTCTGCTGCCCTCTTGGCCAGGTCACCCTTAAAAAGAGACATTTTTAATCGCATTGAGACTTTTACATGGATAAATTAAAGGACATAATAAATTTTAAAAAATGCATGACACACTGAGCATTTCCTCTTCATTCACTTCCTTTTACTCTCCTTCCTTTTACTCTCCATGTGTTTATACACCACTTGCATTTGATCATTAGTTATTCTTTTCTTATCTTTTGTCCTGTCTCCCTCTGCTCTCTTCTGTTTCCCCTCATCCCTAACCGGTCGCAGCAGATGGCTGCCCCTCCCTGAGCCTGGTTCTGCCGGTGGTTTCTTCCTGTTAAAAGGGAGATTTTCCTTCCCGCTGTTGCCAAGTGCTTGCTCATAGGGGGTCGTCTGACTGTTGGGGTTTTCTGTAGGGTCTTTACCCTAAAATATAAAGTGCTTTCAGGTGATTGTTGTTGTGATTTGGCAATATGTGGGCGGCTGTGGCTCAGGAGGTAGAGCGAGTCGTCTACTAATCGGAAGGTCAGTGGTTCGATCCCTGGTTCCCCTAGTCTGCATGCCGAAGTATCCTTGGCAACCCCACGTTGCCTCTGATGCATTCATCGGAGTGTGAGTGTGTGTGAATGTTAGTAAGCACTTAAGTGTAGATAAAAGTGCTGTATGAATGTACGTGTGACTGGGTGAATGTGGCATGTAGTTAAAAGCGCTTTGAGTACACAGACTCTGAGTAGAAAAGCGCTATATAAGTACCAGTCCATTTACCATATATTAATAAAATTGAATTGAATTGTAACTACCATACACTTACATAAGGACCAATGACAGTACACCTATGTCTCTCAAAGTTCCTCTTATGCTAGAAAAGTGCCTATTTCATACTAGGAGCTTAAAAAAAGATGCTAAGAATTAGGATGGTCCCCAGTTGCAGTGTGGACACAGAAAAATGGCAGTACAACCTAAAACAGTAACTAGAATTAATAAAAGTTCCTGCAGTGGCTAACAACAACTCCAAACAAACAGTACAGGCAGAGTTGTAAAGAACAATTGTCAGTGACAAGCAGAAGAAGCAGAACACGGAGTCCTGCAACAGATGGTGTGGCCACATAGAGCCATGTGCGCCCATACCATCATCATCAAATCACTGAGGACATTGAGGAAACCTAAATCCACAGAGGAACTGTGGCAAGTTCTCTAAAAATACTTGCAGCATCTTAACCTGCTGTTTTAAAGGCAAAGGCATTTTATTAATTGATGAACATTAACTTAATTATTTTTAACCTCACTTTACTTATAGCAGCTAAAACCTGCAGTGTGTGCTATATGTCATTTGTTCTCTACTTTCTAGAGCCGAATCAACACCCATTAAAAGAGCTTTCCATATTTGTGCTGTTTTGGAGATTAAATATATAAACTGTCATTCATGATGAATACCTGTGTATTTAGTCACATGAAGTAAGACATTTTCAGCCTGACTTGGTGACAGCTTTGGATTTTTACAACTGGACATCATCATATTTTCCATTTTTGATTCCATATTGGCTTTTGCCAGTGACTTGTACAGGTAAGTAATTTCTATTGGCTAAATTTCTGAATCCCAGTCTTTAAAACACATTATATCAGAGTTTAATACAACTTGCACTCAGCAAGTGTGTTATGAATTTATCTCTGTTTACCTTGATGTGAGTTTTCACACATATTTATGACCAGCAAGAATAAGCAGAAGGAAATGTAGTGGTTAATCTGCGACTTGCCCTAGCAACCAACCATCACACACATACTGTATGCATATGCACATGCAGACACACTCATCTACACCCATACACAAACAGACCTACAATGATGAATCCACTGAATAACTGTAGATTACAGAGCTGTCAAACTGGCTGCTGAAAGGAGGCAATTAGAGGAGCAGACGTCTTGCTAATGGGCTGCCTGACCCTGGACACACACTAACACACCTACACATAGGCAGAAACTGAATTTCTCGATTACCATCTTGAACCTTGCCCCAAACAAAGGCAGAGTATTGTTAAATGTAGAAGCCTATAGGACTACACACACAAACTTGAACCTAGAGTGCAGGATATGCAGAGACATGCACTACACTAAGCCCTGACATACAGGTATGAAAAAGATTCCACTGAAAAAACACTGGAATACTTCACTGTTTCCCAGGATCTCCCAGCTATTAATAAACACTGTGTGTGTTGTGTGTGTGGGGGGGGGGTGGTTGTAAGACTATATATATATATTCTGTGTGTGTGTGTGCAAATGGGTGTGTTCCCACACATTTTAGGCAGACAGAGGATTCATTGTGATATGGTTGTGTCCCTCAAGGCGCTGGAATCTGGCACATTGTCTTTGTCGGAAACTCAAACTATTCACAACTCTCAACTTGTTTTGATCCTTTCAGAAGATTCCATTTCCTGCGGTCATTTGGGCAGTGACTACAAAAAAGCCTCTGGAAGGAAAAGCCTCATTATGGCTTCAGTGTGAGTTGGAAGACTTGACTTGAAGGTCAGTGCCAGCCATGCTGCTGTTTCCCTCCATGTGAGAACATTTGAATGAAAAAATGAAACCTTCTTTTTATTGGGAGGTGGTGGATCAGCAAATGTAATCCTTTCAAAGGGCTAAACCTGTCAGTAAAATATGATCATTTGGGATGCTTTGTTAATTTTTTAAATATATTCATTCATTTACTTTTTCCCCTCTAAAATGTCAATACACTGTAGTGTTAATAAAGTCTAAATCAACTATTTTGGGGTTTTCCTGATCCTTCATGTGCTTTCCTTTTCCACTTCTTTTCTAATCCCTGGCCTCACCCTGCTTGTTGGTCCAACTTCAGTTTTCCACCCAGAGTTGAGGAGTTGGTCCCCCACATCACCTTAGGTTAAGACTGAAAGCCTCACACACCTGTTTCTTTCTACTGTGTTTGACAGTCTGTCTGTGCATCCATACAGCACACATGTGTCTGTCAGTTAGTAAGGGTACATGTGTGCTTTTGAATGTGAGGTAATGTCTGAAGGAGCCACTCTGCCCTCTGCCAGAGTGCCACTGCTCCAGAAATACAACCAATATGACATCAACTGATGTAAATTTCATGCAGTGTGAATCAAGGAACTGGAGCATGGTAAGTAAAAAAAGAGTGTGTGGGGGTCTGAGGGAGGAAGAAAAGCCTGTGGCTAGACTGCTGTATGTTGCCAGAAGTATGTCGACACACGCTTGTGCACATATATTTTGTTTGAGTTTGGTGTGCATCTCCTTTTTCAGTAATATTGAAGGCTAGGCTGTAGATTGTGTCATCTTATTTACTGCCAAGATATGAGAGTAGTAGGAGTCTCATTCATTTTCTTGACCCTTTATCCAGTTCAGGGTCTTGGGGGGGCTGGAGCCTATCCCAACTGACCCTGGGCAAAAGGCGGGGTACACCCAGCACAGTTTGCCAGTCAATCGCAGGGCTAACACAGAGAGACAGACAGCCATTCAAATTCACATCCACACCTACAGCCAATTAAAAATCACCAATTGGCCTACCATACATATCCTTGGACTGTGGAAAGAAGCCAGAGTACCCAGAGAGGACCTACACAGGCACAGGGCATTCAAACTCCACACAGAAATGCCCCATTCTGCCAGCAGATTTGAACCCTGAGATGCTAACCACTGCACCACCCTGCCACCCAACTTCATATGTTTATTCTTGGACTCTACTAGAGTGGCTTCGCATGAGACACAGTTCAAAATAATTCTTATTCATCCTATACTTAGCCTTGGTGCAGCTACACAGTCCATTCACTTTCTGAAACAAGCCATTTTAGCTCTCCTTAGCCCCCTCTTTAATCCAGTTTTCTTCTGATTGGTTGCCCCTTGCAAACAGAAGGTTTGAGGTTCAGATGGGTGGCCAGAGTCACAACTGTCAAAATGCACACATATTGCATATGTACACACAGACACGCATGGTGTCTGTTTTGTTGGGGGTTCATGTTCAGTAAAGGGGATTCTCTAAGCCAGCTGCCTGACAGATATCAGGTAGCTATGTTTTTTAGATGAAAATTTCCAGCATTGTTTCTGTATGAATAAATGTTCTTTATACATACATGTACACAGATATATGTATACAGATGAATGCTGGGTTTGTGTCGGAAAGAAAGAGCAAGCGAGAGAGACAGAGAACCAGACACAGGGTAGGCTGTATCTGTAGCGTGTGACACACAGTGCTCTCTCTACAGCAGCCAGGCCACAGTTTAGGGACCTGTGCCAAGGGACAGAATAGCCTGTCTGTTTCCTGCCTCTTACTGAACACTGATTGACAGCAAGTCTTCTTTGTGTGTGCGTGTTTATGTGTGTCACTTATGCGGTTCTGTGTGTATGTGTGTATCAAGCTGACAGGCAGGGAGAAGCACACCACACATCGCGTGACGGCAAATGTAAGCAAGTTGCATTCTCCACAGAGAAAAGACACCCTTTCGTCAAATTGTCACCTATTCAGTGGTGTGTTTGTGTGCTAATTTTGTTCACAATATCACACTCATGTAACTGAATTCATGTACACAAGCACACAGTTCACACATATGTTCACACACCACTCAGCTTCCCATTTAAATAAACAATTTCTCCACAGAACATGCTGCAGTTTATTTAGTCAGTGTCAAATTACACAGACGAACACACATGCACACACATGCACAATCACTCATCCTAGTCCCAGCTGTCATTTCTCTAGTGTCATGTTTTGAAGAGCAGAAGTGGATGTTTCACCTCTGACCTCACTGCGGTCCTTCGAGGTTGTGAAGACTGCAGAAGCATAACATGTATATCTGAGATTTCAGCATTCTGAAAGAGGAAGGCCAGAGACCGATGTAGGAAGGGTTAGGGTGTGACTGTGGAGGTCAAACCATCTGCAGAGGAGATAAAGAAGAGAGATAAAAAAAAAAAAAAACAGATGTTTGCATACAGGAAAAAAATTCACAGAGTAAAAGATGTTGCTGAAAAAAAAGCAGAAGTTAAAACTGGTGTGTTAGGAGCCTCTTTACCACATAATTTGTAACACAGAAGAGTCTTTACCACTTTGTTAGAGTATCTAGATGTATTTTGTCTTTGTCTGAGGTTGACTGCTAAAACTGACCCATAACTAGGATTTTTAAGAATAACTCCAAAGGTGAGTCAACCCCTATAGACTCCCATGTTAAAATGCCAACTTAACAGTCTAAAAAAGATGTTCACTACCTGGTACAAAAAGAGTTTTGGCCTCTATGGATACTTTCCCTCACCTCTTCACCGTGTTTTTGCTGGTGGTGCTTTAAGGAGCATTTGCTGTGCATTGCGCCCGTACAGATTATGGATGCAGCTACCCAAGATCAGTAGTTAGCTGACTGCTTAGCACTCCATCCTCTCATCCAAATATGGTAACTTCTGCCTCCAAAAAAACATGGCTGCAGCCAAAACACTAATGTTGAAGCTTCAAATTTGGACTTAATAAGCCAATGTGTGATGTGTTTACATATTGTTTCTCATCCCCCCATTAGTACACAAAATCCACCATGAAAGGTGTTTGGCTGCCAGGCATAGGCACATAGAAGGGTAATGAGGTTAAACCACAAACCCTGTTATTAGTGGATAACCCACTTTACCAATGGAGCAATGGCCACCAAATGAAAGCTACAACTTAGCTGTAACACTGAAACTAGATCTAGTGTTCAGGCTGATTCAAGCTTCAAGCCTTCCACAAGATTCCTGGAGCAAATTGTTTTGTTTTTTTTACTGCCATTCTCAGGGGTATTATAAAAACTCACTAGCGTTCAGTGGACAGTTTATCTCAATACGCATCTAATTGTGTAAGAGGGATTCATGGGTAAGTGAGTTTTATGGTTGCATAAACAAAACACCACATTCATTCAGCAGAATGGAAAGAAACCAGTAAGAAAATTGATATAAAACACTGTATTTAGAAAAGATACATCACTTTAGATATTAGTTCAGTTTTGTTGTTTAGGCACTCACTGACGATGTTTTTGTTTTACATTTCTTTACAAGGCAATACATGGATGAAAGTGGTTAAAACTGATCAAGAACAAAATCTGAAGAGGGCACACATTTCTTGAGGGCTGTGTGTGGGTTATGTGTTGTTCATTAGCAAGAGTAGGTGAAGAAGAGATGAGAGTAGAGAAAAGAAGCAAAGGGAGAAGGCATGAACTATAAACAACAGAAATTGGACACATCATCAAGAGTAACTGATAGTCACCCCCACCCTCTCAGCAGCCCCGCCTGTTCCCTGCAGTGAGCCCCCAGATATTCACTGGAGGACTAAACAGGAATCCCCCACAGCCCCACGACAGACTGACTGACTCTGCATGGTCTACATCACACATACACACACACACTGAATATACATCACACATACACACACACACACTGAATCACTTGTAGACACACACAGACACTCAAATACACACATGAATTCACACACAGGTTTACAGACAGTCCAGAAATAGCCCCCGTCTGGGGTATTACCATACACACTATCTCCCCCAAACATCACCTCATCCACTTATATCACTCTGTAAGACTGTATGGTTTGGCCACCTGCAGTCATTTATAAATAAATAAAAATCCTCTTGCTGTTTGCCACTCAGTCATGTTTATTAAACTGTTTTCATCCTCCACTCTTTTTGTTCTCATTGATCTCATTTACTTTCTTTCTTTTTATTGTGTTTGCCCATCTTTCTGTTTTCATTTCTCTTTCACTTTCAGTCAGAAACACATATATTAACATGTAAATCTATACTGTAATGCACTTTGTGCTTCCTGAAAGCATTGTTCATATTGGTTTTTTTTCTCATCAATTTTCATTCTCCTAGCCCTCCCACATTTCATGATGACACTAAGCGATGCACAGATGTCAGGCTGACAGAAAGTACAGATGATAGGAAAGGTCAGGGGTTCCTCAGCCTCTAGTTCCTGACACTGCAACACCTCCCACAGTAGCACCAGTGTGCTTTGGTTTGCCTCAGTGTTCAGTGAAGTGTGTGCTGCACATACTGGGGGGCTTTCTTCCACCCTTTCCCCTCAACATTTGCATGGTACTTACAATCAGGGTTTTCCCTCAGAGAATACCACATAAAGTGACACACAAGGGAATTGTATGTATATTACTATACGTTGTGTCAGTGATTTCATGTAGGCATTGTTGTATTTGAAAATTAAGGCTCACTCGCAAAGTCAGAAATTGGAGAAACATGTTTAAATTGTCAAAAGTTATGACATAACTGAGAGTCCTCATGGACACTGAAGTTACTTGCGGAAAACACCTACAGGAAATTTCTAAGAGTACATTTGGTGGTTTAGAAATCAAAACTTCAACAGAATACAGATTATAGGAAGCTATCCAAATGAAAACATGCTGTTTTCGGTGGGTTGCTGCTCTGTGCAATCTTGCCAGTTTCAGTCCCTCTAAATCCGCAAATCCCATCAATAACTATTTTGTAGTGCTCCTAGAGTTTGAGTTAAGTTATTTAAAAACCTTTCCGAGTGTAGCTAGATTTTGGTTTTAATCTACTGTAAACTCATGGTCTGTGAGCCTGCTAAACCTCAGACATGTAGATCTTGTTGGATTTGAATATTTTCTTAAATGGATTATCATGTGCCACTTTTGCTCCCTTTGATTTATCAAGGTAAGTCATTTCATGCCTCCAAAAAGGGCTGAAGCATCTTCATCAGTGAGATTCAGATGATTCAGTGGTTTCAAGCAGTAGAGTTACTCAAGCATTGAAGTGCTTTTCATAAAGTTGTGTTATGTCAACAGCAATGTTTGCTGGTGTGTTTAGTTGCTATTTGATAGTGCTAACAAAAAGGCCAGATGCCATCATCAGAACATGGCCATAGGCTTTGAATTTAAAAGAATATTCTGGGATTTTGTTAAAAATTCTTATTTGTGTTCTTTCCTTACTTGTGTTAGAGGTTTTATACCACAAATTTGTAAGTTTGCTTTGCATAAAGACTGAAACCAGGAGAAAACATTTAGCCAGGCTCATTTAATATATACAAAAAAGTGTGAAAAAAATACACAGTTTGCCCTTTTATAGAGGAGTTATGTGCTGTACTAATTCTTGGCTGGAAATGAAACAAACTTAAGTAGTGACACCCTTGAAAAGAGCTAGGCTAGCTGCTTTCCTTCCAGTCATTATGCTAACTACAACATGAGTTTGGTGCTAAAAAATTCTTAGTATCAAACAGTTATTGCTTGCATAACGAATAAAGTGTGAGAAGGACAATGTGCTGCTTTATGGATGGTTATGTATGTGCTAGACTATTTCTTTGCTGACTTTGGAAAGAGCCAGGGTAGCTGTTTACCCAAGTTTTTAGTCTTAATGCTAAGCTACACTGATGACTACTGTACTATGTTTGATATTTACTCTTTGGATACTGTAGGGTAACAGTGAGTTACTATATGAATATTCTTATTAAAAGTCTCAGCAAGACAGAAAAGAAGCCTGTTTACCCTTTTTTAATACTTCAAATTTTTTATTCTTTATTTTAAAACAAAAGATTAAGCTACATGAGAAGGACTTAAAATCAAGAAGAACTGATTGAAGTATTTAACAAACTGTGAATACACAGTGAAGTCCAGTAACTTTGTCAGCAAGTGCCAGCAGGTCATGACGTGGATGGATGGATGCTGTTTTCTTGTGCTCAAAGACTCAATAGGCCTGTACTGGATCACATATTAGCAGCTTAAAAGAAATGAGTGTTGTTTCCACTTCAGGCTGACGTTCAGTTCAGCACGAGGCTGTGGGCAGATTTGCTTTGTCATGATGGCTGCCCAGGACACATGATCCCCTCTGCAGCATGCGCTCTGCTGCTTTCTGTATCAGGTCAAGCTTGTTGACAAGTATGCCATCTATTTCCAGTTCTCCTACCATGACAGCTAGTTATAAACCAGGGTTATGTGATTTGGGCTGCCCAAGTTGACGAAGAGGAGGAGGACGAGGAAGATGAGTGTGGGGTTTCCTGGGAAGCTCCCAGCCAGACCATCTGCTGCCATCAGTCTATCACCCTCCCACCACTTCCCTCCTACTCTGCCATCATGCTCTCGGTGTATCTGCTTTTTACCCTACTTCTCTGTCAGTTTCTTAGAGATGGCTCTTTGTGGCGAGCAGCAGCGCTCCACTGAATAATTCAAAGAGCTGGCATGAACAGACAGTGGATTAAGTCCCTGTAGAGGAGAAGGAAAAGCGATGAAACAGCAGGATGACAGGGGTGATTTTAGCCCTTTGGAAATGTGGAGGTGAGGGGAAATTTGATGGGAGAAGAAGGGGGGTGGGGGGGGTGCCAAATTAAATCAGGGGGGTAGTTGCAGTCAAAAGTGAAAGAAAAAAGGGAGGAGAGAGGCGAGGAGAAAGCGAGTGAGCAAATGAATGGGCACATGTCAGGTGACCATGGGGAGATCCCTGAACAGAGCTGGTCACCTGACTGACTGGAAATGCAACCTGCTGCCTGAGAACAATTCCCAGAAGTTAAGTCCAAACAAGCCATGTTCTTATTGAGACTACAGTGTATAGCAGCAGTGATGTGAATTATGTGATTTTAATACATAACAAGATGGCATAGGGGTGTCTTTTTTACATACAAAAATATTTAAATATATGACATCAAAATAAAACTTGTGTATTCTTTAATCAACAATGGCAGTAGAAAAAAAGGGCAAGATGCCCTTCAGATGTCTATGTTTAACTGTTGGCAGCTGCAATGAAAAAAGGAATTTTAGTGAAACAAAGCTGTGTATTTAAACGTCATAGACATGTGGGGAGAGTGGAGTGTGACTGATCACAGTCTAAACCGGGGTAATTCTCTTTTTATTTCTTCTTCTGCTGCTGGACTTTTGGGCCAGCTGGCTTACACCCACTCAGTCACACTCAAACGCACAATTTCACACAACAAAACAGCCATAATGTCATTTACAGTTCAGCATGCTTATTGTTTAGAAAGTCAGGGGGATTTGATCAGTTGCCTTTCTTAGAATAACAGTACTCTAAATTTTAATTAAATGAACTCTGAGTGGACGTTCATGCCAAACCTAAATATGTTCTAGATGGTAAGATGGTACACAGTGGTCTGTAAGCTGAGGCAACAGTGGTGAGTGACTAGCCAGTTTGTGGCTATATGTGGGTGTGGGATCAAGATATTTTTCTCAGTCCAGTGTCTTTCATTTGTAAAATCTTTTGTGGTTTAAGACATTTTTCTTTGCTGTTTTGAAAGCGAGAACTGGCAGTTCTCACTGATACATTTGTCGGCTTCACATTTAAATTGGAAATTCACTATTGAACATGGTTTCAGTTCTATTAGTTTCTAAATCACTATAATGTTAACAGGAGTATCATATTCCTAAGACCAGAGTGAGGACCACCAGATGCAACTCACTAGACAAACCACAAGAAGTTTTAATTAAAAGGAAAAGAAGCAAGTGCCATTAAAAGGTCAAAAAGGAAAAAATCAAACTTGTTTCCACAGTTAAGAAGGATCTTTCTCACACAGGAGTCTTGATTTCAGTTTCTACAACAAAACCTGAAACATCAAGGGTTCTGACATGATTGCACTGTATGAAAAGACGTATAAAGCTTTTCAAAATGCAGATTTGATAAATAACTATAATATGAAGTACAATGGTGAGTAAGGCATTAGTAATACGGGTCTGAAAGAGCTATAGATGATAACTTCTGATTCTTGGGAAGTAGCATGTAACATGTTCTGCCCCAATTCTCGCTCATACCCCATTCGCGCCATAGTTGAGCAGCATTTAAAGCTCTGTGCATTCTGGGAGTGTGACTAAATAAACACATTTCAACCATAACTGCATAGTTTGTTGATGGACTTTATGGCCCGCCTTTGTGGGCAATGCCTGCAGGGATTGTAGCACTAGATGAAAAACGCACTCAGTATGAAAAGATTTTAAATACCTTCCATGCATGCATACTGGTTTGTGTGCCCTGGAGGATGCCCGCACACTAGTTTATATATCTCTGATGGGAATCTAGTGTTTGCTTTAGTTCCGGGTGGTTTGCACTCTGGGTTTGCGGGTTGGTGTTTTCCTCCAGTAGCACCAGAAACAGGACGAGGCAGAATTTCTTTGTTTTAAAAAGGAAGCTCTGTAGCTGTTGTTGCTTATCTCTGTGAAGTTTCTGTAAAGGAAAAAAAACAATCACTGGTTCTAGGTAAGTGTAGGTGAGGTAAATATTCTTAGAAGTTTACTGAAATACACATAACAAGTCTGGTTTCAGAGCGCCCACTCCTATCTCAGAGCGTTATTAAGAAATGCTGTTCTGGTATGAGCTAATGTAGGCCAACATCAGTGCAATAATAATAATAATAATAATAATAAACAGGTCTGTTGTGACAATAAATAATCAGACAGACATCTCTCATTTTGAGAGTTTTTCAGTTTTGGACTTGCTTTCCTCTGCCTCCATCTCCACCTTGATTCATCTCTCGCCCTCTTTTTTCCACTGTAACATAATTGAAGTGAGCTTCTGCTCTCCTATGTAACCCAATGCTCATCCCACAGCACTGAAGTGTCGTTTGGGCCGCAGCTTAAGTACTCTGTACTGCGCTCTAACTCTTACAGATCGGCAGAAGCCCAGATTAAACAAATGAATAATTCAGCTGATTGCTTTAAATGCAGTTTGTGGTATAAGACAGTATTAAATCCTATTAGACTTCTGACCCTGTTTATTTCACTGTTGTGACCCGAGGATCCTGTCATTAGCAACAAGATGGAGTGGATCAAAGCTCTTCAAAGCAAGTGCCAGTGCAAAGTATCAATCTTTCTCTCTCTTTCTTCTTGCTAAGAGCTACCTCCTCACTTAGAAGCTGAACAACATTTATACATGTATTTGTACACTATATGAACAAAAGTACTGGGCCACCTACACCTTACATCTACAGCAACTGCTTGGCCATGAAGCTCCTGGTGCACAGTTTTTGTGCTAATGTTAATGCCAGAGGAGGTTTGGAATGCTGCAGTTACTGAGTCAGCAGAGCGTTGGCAACCTTTTACGCACTATGTGCCTCAGCACTCAGCGACCACGCTCTGTAATTTTATGTGGTCTGTCACTTCCTTGCTGAGTCACTGTGCTTCCTAAACACTTTGCAATAACACCACTCACAATTGACTATGAAATATTTAGGAGGGAAGAAATTTCACGAACTGACTTGTTGCATCGATCTAAAGTTTGTCAAGGAGCGAAAGAAACTGCAGCAGATGCTCTCAAATATCTGACCTCCCATCTGATCTATATAACATAATGAAGTAAATTAAGGTTGATGCCATCATCAGTTATTGATCATTATTGATCAATAAGGTGATGTTTAGTGAAGGTGATATTACAGTTTAGTGTGATTTAGTGTTGATGCTGTCCAATGAGATAAGCATGATAAAACAATAATGTTTTTACTCTTTAGTTGTTTCCTTTAGATGTCTATCTGTATCTGGGTGAGATTAAACTGATGACCTCATACTGTGGGTGATGCAGTGTTACGGCAGGTGAGTCATCAGGCGATGCTGTGGGCCTCTTACTGGAACTAAGACACGTTTAGATGATCTCCTGCAGCATTTATCTACAGCTGTACTTACTGCTGCATCATCTCCCTGTCCTCCCTCCCTCTGCCTCCACCTCGTCGCACAGCACATCTCACATTCCTCCTTCATCCTCCACTCACTACACTCTTTTATGCCTTTGCTGTCCTTCACTCTCATCTATTTTCAGTCCCAGTATTATCTAAGTGGTTGTGTTTCTCCTCTTTTTCTCAAGCCATATCATAGTCCCTTTTGCCGTCTTTCTACTCTGAAGTCAGTAGCTCTTTTGTTGTAACCTGCTCAATATAATGAATGCAAGTTAACACATAAAAATTAAAATTATGAATTCAGTAAATGAAGTTTCCAAGAAATTCTGAGAAGTTAACCTTTGAAAAAAATGGCTGTTGCCACTTGTATGCAGAAGACTATCAATTTTAAAGATATGAAGGTGGAACAACATTTATATTTAGGATAACTTAGCATAAACACTGAAAACAGAAAAGACCAGTGTTTGTTAATTTAACGAGTCACATGTATATACAGCTCTGGAAAAAGTTAGACCACTGAACAATTATCAGTTTCTCTGATTTTGCTATTTATAGGTATATGTATGAGTAAAATGAACATTTTGTTTTATTCTATAAACTACTGACAACATAACTCCCAAATTAGGAAGTGTTCAGAAATCAATATTTGGTGGAATAACCCTGATTTGCAATCACAGCTTTCATGCGTCTTGGCATGCTCTCCACCAGTCTTTCACATTGCTGTTGGGTGACTTTATGCCATTCCTGGTGCAAGAATTCAAGCAGCTCAGCTTTGTTTGATGGCTTGTGACCATCCATCTTCCTCTTGATCACATTCCAGAGGTTTTCAATGAGGTTCAGGTCTGGAGATTGGGCTGGCCATGACAAGGTCTTGATCTGGTGGTCCTTCATCCACACCTTGATCGACCTAGCTGTGTGACATGGAGCATTGTCCTGCTGGAAAAACCAATCCTCAGAGTTGGGGAACGTTGTCAGAGCAGGAGGCAGCAGGTTTTCTTCCAGGATAACCTTGTACGTGGCTTGATTCATGCATCCTTCACAAAGATGAAACTGCCCAACTCCAGCCTTACTGAAGCATCCCCAGATCATCGCCGATCCTCCACCAAATTTCACAGTGGGTGCGAGACATTGTGGCTTGTAGGCCTCTCCAGGTCTCCGTCTAACCATTAGA
>VUQI01037429.1:15401-29419 GCA_015106735.1 Paratilapia polleni
AAAGATGACAGAAATGCTGTCTAAAGGAGTTAAAATTTTTCCCTATTCTCAGTTTTAGATGCTGTAGTTGCTATCAATCTTTGCTAAAAAAAAAAAAAAAACCCAAACAAAAAAAAAAAAAAAAAAAAAAAAAAAAAAAAGCAAAAAAAAAAAAAAAAAAAAAAAAAGTGCAAGGAAATTAGCATTTAAATTGAGCTTTAAAACAATGTGCGCACGACATTCCAGTTAATGACAATATATTGAGAGCAGCTGGACCTTTAGTTTCAGTCAGTAGCAAGCGAGGTGGGTCTGAACTGGTCCAAATGAAAGGAGGAGGAGCAGATGGGACTTCATGACTTATGAGAAAATGTTTCAAAGCAACAGGAACGTATCAGAATTCAACCGCAAAGTTTGCCACAAGATTTTCGTGTGCGACTCAGGCACCTGCAGTCACTTCCAAAGAAACTGTTTCCTGTTGCTCTACATGCTCCAGTCTCCATTAAATATCACAAAAATAAAAGCATCAGGACTGAACGAGGGGAAAGCAATCCTAGCCTCAGAAGCGGCAGCCCTCAGCCACATCAAGAACAGCGCTTAGTTAGAAACTCAAACGATGAGCCCAAACAACATCCTCAGCGAAAGCAGATTTGGTGGGAAAAATAGGATTGAGGAAAAACACTTGAATCAAACAGCTGGTGCTATCGCAGAGTTTGGAAACGCCCAAATGGAGAGTTAAGGATTTAAGGTGGGGAAGGGGGTCCAGATGTGGGCACTGGTGTTGGCACTGTGCAGGTTGGCTGGTTACAGATTGGGCATCTGAGGGAGGAGGAGGAAGAGGAGGAGGAAGGTAGGGGAAGTTGCAACGAGTCAGTCCTTTCTGAAGCGTTGGGGTGCTCGTCCTCTACCGGTCCTTAAGTTCTCTTGTCACTCGCTTGGTGATCCGACCGCACAGCAGCCCCACCAGGAAGAGGACGCACAAGCTCAGTGCGATCATGAACAGGATGTAGTTCTTGGATGGCGACGTCATCACCTGCACAGCCAAGTCTGAGAACCCTTCTGCTGGTGCCACCTATAACACGGGGGGTTAGTATCATCTAACTCTTTGTAACAAAGCAAATAAGACTGAACAATATTTTTCAGTTTTACAGAAAGAGCACAGGTGCCTCCAATAAAAACCTCAAACTAAACACATGGGTACAAGGTGGACACATCTCGTCGTGACCTTTACCTTTGCAGCGTAGCTCCACATGTCGATGCGGTCTTGAAGTCTCTTCTTACACTCAGGCTGCAGACGAATTCTCTTGTCCTGTAATGCCTCCATCAGGCACGACATCTCTGCATGGTGAGAGAGAGGAAAAAAAAATTATTTTGATGACCAAACACAGTGGAAAGAATCTCAGTGGAACCCCCAAACCAAGACAAAAAAGATAAAGAAAAAGCAAACTTTGTCAGTTAATAGTGACAGGTTAGTGTGTAGAACTCTTTCATGTCCTGTGGGCTCTATCTTCATTAGCCTGAAAGAGTTCTGCACAGGCAGAAAAATGCTGTGTGAAAGCACCCACGTCGTCCTCTGCCTGGCGTGATGGCAGCACAGTGGTGTTTGAGGTCCAGAGCGCAGGCCGTGTGGAGGACCGGGTCCACAAAGATGTCCGCCTTACTCTCCTTTAGCATGTTCAGGACTTCCTGCAAACACGAATAAAGAACAAGCTAAATCTGAGTGTCCACATTCAGATTCAGTGAGCACTTTTTGGCTGTGAAACCTTCCTAAACTGACTGTATTTTTATCTGGAATCTTGCACCTGTGAGTCAGTTTTAAAGGATAAAAAATAAAATAAAATTCTAAAGGCATTTTTAACCACTTTCACATTCATCCAGCCTTACAAAGCTGGTTAATGTTTTCTAAAGCAAATCAGACCAGTTTTTTACTACAATCCAGAATAACCCAAACACACAAAGAATGGTTTTGAACAGAGGCTTCACGGCTACTTAACGTAATTCAACTCTAATATTAAAATTACACATATTCAGGTTACCTGAACCCTTCAACCTGCTTTAAACAAATGCGTGTTATGATCAAAGGCTTTTGGTGGCTAATGTTGGCAACATTTTTTGCCAAACTGGCACCATTTTAAGTATGCTGAATTAGCTAATAGGAGTTATCTGCTATACTCAGTTTTTCCTTCTTGTGTTTCTTAGTATTTTTTTCCATGTCTTCTCCCTCTGCATCTACTTCTTTGTCTTTACTTCCTGTCTTATTTTGGTAACTTTGCACACTGTTCCTGTCCTTGTCTGTTTTCCCTCCTTTGTAACTGCCTGCCCTGCCCTGATTGTTTTCACCGGTGTTCATTAGTTCCCCATTTATTTAAAGTTTTGCCTCTCCTTCCGCCTTTTCTCAGTCTGTCTGTCATCTTCGTGTCTGGATTCCTGTTTTGGTTGAACCAGCCTCTAGATTTTGTTTTATTTGGGTCTTTTTGTAAGTTTTGAATCACCTACTGAGGCTTGTTTTTATTCATTAAACACTCCTCTTGTGTGTGCATTTGGGCTCTCATCTTGCTCAGTTAAATTGTGATGATTCTCAGGGAAGTTGTGTAGGTTTAGGGAGCTTCATATTTATTTCTGATTTTCTGAATAAACATATTGAGATGCTCACCTGTGTGTGTTCAGACTAAAAGCCTCTGGCACATACTGCACCATCATTCTGTAACTGTGACATGTGGCCACAGCAGCAGCTACATTATTCAGACAAACCACCAACTGGAGCTCATATCATATTTTTCCATCCACATTTTATCTGATGAGTTTCAGTACGTAAAGATTCAATTATGTTCAATGACATTTTTAGCCAATAAAAATCTGCTAAAATCAAGATCATGTTATGCTGCACCGGGGTCACAGTCTAATTAATGTACCTTTTTACAGGCTTCCGGTTTGATTTTAAGCAGGTTTACTTTCAGACACTCTTCCACCTGACCGGTCTGCTCCTGAGCAGCTGCCTCCTCCGCACACAATCTGGAGATCTGCAGGAAAAAAAAAAAAGGAGGAAACAGGAAGAAATGTCAGTGAGGGGTACAAACCAAAATTTGAGGAAACTTGGCAAATAAAAACAAAGAGAGGTCAAAAAATGTTTGTGCTCTGTCAGCTGTAAAGCATACAAAGGGATTTATACTACTAGGCATGACTATATTATTGACTTAATTGCTGCTTCTGTCAGAGAGATGCTACTAACAGATGTAATGTACAAACATTTTGTGTGTCATGTCATAGCGGTTTAATGTCTCTTGTTCTGTACATCTTCAACATCAGAGAGCTGTCACGTTGTTCTCTAATCCAACGGGTAACCTAAGTTTGTGCTTTTAGAAATGAGTACATCAGAGGGACAGCTCAGGTTGAGCGGTTTGCAGACAAAGTTAGAGAGGCAAGGCTGAGATGGTTTGAACATGTGCAGAGGAGGGATAGTGGATACATTGGACAAAGGACATTGAAGATGGAGCAAAAAGGGGACTGCAGAGAAGGTTTGTGGATGTAGTTAAGGACGACATGCAGAGGCTTGGTGTGACAGAGGAGGATGCGAGGGATAGGGTGAGATGGAGGCAGATGGTCCGCTGTGGTGACTCTTAAAGGGAGCAGCCGAAAGAAGAATCTAACAGGTAGCCTGACTGTGTGCTGAATAATATATGAAGCCTCTTAACACATTTCTGTCTCATGAATTGTTAGTTTAAGTTGTTTAAACTATGTGTGTGTGTGTGTTAGCATGTACTTCTTCTGAGCAGTGCATCTGCAGCTGTCGGTCCAGTCTATAGTCGAGTGCAGACTCCTGGAGAATCACTCTGATCTGGTCTTCACAGTCTGATGACAATCTCTAAACCAAACCCCATTCAGAAAATGCACAATTTAACACAACAATCAGGATGTTACAGATTATGCTTTTCAGCACTATTAGAAGACGTACACTACAACTTACAGTAGAAACAATGTACCTGTATCTTTAAAACCAACACAACTTTAGTGGAAGGCTTTGCACTTCCCAGTATTGACTGTATGGTGTTGCGCTCTAACCTGGTCAGCGTATTTGAGTTTGAGGCAGGCGATGACTTGACCCTCCAGCTCGCTGTCCTCACTCACTTTGTTCACGATGGACTGGCAGAACTTTGGGATGTCGGCTCGACACGCCTTCCTCAGCACTGGGTTCAGCCTGTAGTCTGGGGGATGAAGAGGAGGATGAGGATGGAGGACATTCCAGTCTTTTTACTGGACTCTGTGTGTGTGTTTCTGTGTGCGTACCTGTGTTCTGTGTGATCTGTCTCTTGGTGATCATCTGTTTACACTTTGGATCCATCAGCTCGCTGTTCTTGTTCTGCTTCAGACACTGCAGGACATTCCTGGCATCCGCTTCCGTACAGAACCGCTGCAGGAGAGTGTTTGTGATTCTATTAGTGTTGGGTTTCTTTCTTTTTTTCTGGGAACACACTTTACACATTACTGCAATAAGAACTTAAAGCAACAGTTCAGTCACACTGTGTTAAACATTTAATTTGGGGGTAAAACTGAAAGTAATTACACTGAAAATGTAACTAACAGGTGACTGTGTGTGGAAAAATCACAGGAAGTACAAAAGGCTGGTCATTTGTGAATAGGAACTAAGTACATTTACTCAAGCACTGTACTTTCCTGAGGTACTTATACTCATTTCTTTCTTACACTACTTGTTGCTTATTTTACTGTGGCACATTTCAGGCTGTAAAATATTTAAGGTTTTACTCCTTTACATTTTTCCTAAAAAATATAGCTACTTTTTACATTTTATATAAATAATGTGTGACAAGATTACAAAATACAGTGCACTGTTTAAAATTAAACAAGCAGGAGGGTCCTGTCACATTACAGAAGTAATTTCCTCATCTGTGTGTCTCGGCTGGTTAAACTTCAGAATAAGTAACATCACCTATTATTCCACCAGAAAAGTAAAGATGAGGGGAAACTCCTAAATAAAAATATCAGAGGTATCAGAACTTTGTTTTTTGCACCATCAGACTTCACAAACATTTTTTTCTGACTCTTGACTAAAGAGCTGCATCTAAAATAGTTCAAACCAACACTAAAATACTGCTTGTGCGCTGATGAATCTGCATTACAAATCTAATGTGTAAGATATAACATGCCAATCAAATGATAATTTTCTGTATAATATGTACTTTTACTTTACTTAATGTAACGTTCACAGATTGCATGGTGAGAGACAAGCCAAGACAAGTGAGTAAATGCTTCCTTTGGTAACAAAGTATTCTATATATGTTGTGGTACCATCCACTTTAATATACACTTTATTAGGTACACCTGTTCAACTGCTCGTTAACACAAATATCTAATCAGCCAATCACATGGCAGCAACTTAGTGCATTTAGGCATGTAGACATGGTCAAGATGACCTGCTGAAGTTCAAACTGAGCATCAGGATGGGGAAGAAAGATGATTTAAGTGACTTTTAACATGGGATTGTTGTTGGTGCCAGACGTGCTGGTCTGAGTATTTCAGAAACTGCTGATCTACTGGGATTTTCCCACACAACCATCTCTAGGGAAGAGAAAGAGAGGAAATATCCAGACAGCAGCAGTTCTCTGGGTGAAAATGCCTGGTTGATGCCAGAGGTCAGAGGAGAATGGCCAGACTGCTTCGAGCTGGTAGGAGGGCAACAGTAACTCAAATAGCTACTCGTTACAACCAAGATATGCAGAAGAGCATCTCTGAACGCACAACATGTCAAACCTTGAAGCAGATGGGCTACAGCAGCAGAAGACCACACCGAGTGCCACTCCTGTCAGCTAAGATCAGAAAACTGAGGAGGGAGTTTTGTATCATGATTTCGGCCTCTGTTTCAGAAATGCTATAGAATTGCTTTTGGTTTTTGAGTAAACTGTATTCGTTACAGTAATTTTAATGGAGCAAACCATTCACTTTTACTCCATTATAGATGAAAAACACTTTTACTATTGTTTCTTTTTATTAAATTACACGTTTGTGCACATTATGTTGATAAAATTGCCGGTTTACAGGAATACTGCAACATTTAATTTTCCTTTTTACATAATGGACACAATCCATACTTGTCTGACTTGCTGGTTTATTTCCAAATTGTAATATAATATAAGAGTAAAGAATGTAATTACATGTGTCTTTATAGAGTATACTATTAATACTGACATGCAGATTTTTGTATCACCCTTTAAAGATGCGGACTGGGAATGACGCCGCATTATTTATGCAGCAGAGTATCTACCCAGGAGATGATATGTTTCCTCACATACTGACCATAAATGCAGGTGCATATATTCACTTCTTGACCTGAGAAGGGCCTCTCTGATTTAATGCCAGCAAATTTCGGAGCTTTGGTAGTAATCAACAGTGAATAATAAAAGCGTTGCTCAGCAACCGTATAAAGTGGGGTGGTGGTGGACAGGAAATGTGTCAGATTTAATAACTGCGACAAAAATGACCTCGCAGGGGTTAAAGTTAACGACCGCACTTTGATTGGAGCTACATTTACATGTAAAATGATCACTCAGAGAAAAAGTTAGAAGCAACAGAAGGTCTCCTACTTTTTCCCCCTCACACACTGTCCACTGTTGCTCTGTCACTCTCTGAAGCTTCACTGCTTGCTTGCCCAATGAACACAGCAGAGAGAGTGCGCCGAGAGAGCAGGATGTCTTTTCAAAGCAGGAGGATACTGGTAGTCTACTCAGATAGCTGTCTTGATAACTACTTTTACTTAATCTTTTCAGCTAAGTGCAGCTTTTGAATACATCATTACTGCTGATAAAAATGGGAGAAAAACTAAAATACAAGACACAAGTTGTGTGAAAGTGTGACTGTCTTTCAGAAAACTCTGTACACACTCAAAAACACAGCACCATAATTATAGAATTCATGTTAAATCCCACCATCTCCTCTCCCTCCTCCCCTGCCTTTCCCTTGGTCACCTTGATCATCTGCTTGCAGACTCTCATGAGCTGGTAGTCGAGCTCAGGGTCGCTCATCTCCACCTCCTGCAGCCTGAAGATCTTCTGGTGGCAGCGCTGACTGAGCTGCTTCTTCTGCTCCTTCAGACACTCGATCAACTGAGGAAGAGCAGAGGGGCACGGGCAGGAAGAGAGGGGACAGGCAAGGAGGAACGAGATGAAGCATGGAGCAAAATCACAGAGAAGAAGGGAAAAAAATGCATCTAAAATTTCTGAGGTTGATGAACATTTTTACATAATACCGAGCCATCCTTACCTGGGCATTACCAAATGCTACGTTGGGACACAGACGGCTGATGTCGGACTTGCAGGGCTCGTACAACTCTGGTTCCAACCGAATATCCTCTGACTAAATGAGAGGAAAGAAAAAAAAAAGTTTAAAATAGAGTTTTTCTTACTTAGTTTTCACACTTTGCCCTGTTTCAGATATTTTATGTCTCATGATGTAGTTGTGAATGATCTGGTGCTTCTTATGATGCTTTTCTGTATCATAGTTGTTCATTGCGTCTAGTTTTATGCATCCTAAAAGACCGTATGCAGACTTACACTGCTAATTAGCTTAAGCTATAAATGCAGTGGTGTGTGGCATACTATATAACTGTCCCTATACAAATGAACATAAATAATAATAATAATGATAATAATAATAATAAAAAAATTATATAAGGCATCATTGCCTGAATTTGATGACATAAAAAAGGACACACTAGATTTGAAGCTGGTTTATAAGATGGTGGGTTAAAAAAACAAAAAAAACAAAACAAAAAAAAACAGACATCATCATGAACTTCACCTGTTAATCAGTTTGTAAAATCAGGAAAGATAAAAATTGCAGGATTTTCCTTTTTTTAATGTTACAGCAAGATTCTGTGTCTCCAGTTATGTGCTGTAAGCTTAGACAGTAAAAAGATGGATGTAACTTCCAGGTCTGAAAAGTGAAGTCAACACAGTAGTGCCTTAAACCTGCATTCTTGTAATAGCCACCAGGGGGCGACCCCTGTGGTTGCAAGAAGACTTCCAGTTGTGTACAGGAAAACGGCCCTCGGTTCCCTTTCTCTGTGACCTCAGTAAACACTTTTCAGATGAGCTCAGTTGCTAGTTTCCACTCATACTGAATAAAACATCATGTCAGTTTGGTAAATTATGGTCATTATTAGAGTCAGAAAGGAGGATTATACAGGGTATGCTCATTGGCTAACAGCTTGTCAATCACAAACCAGTGAGCATGTGGTTTCACAGTCAGATCCAACCCTCGCTCATCACACCTCGGTTTCAAAACACCAAGATGGCCACGATGAAAATACTCAACTCGCAGCTTTACAATGGGATTTCACAAACCACTGGGTGGCATCACAGTGGCTATGCCGATCTTTTATATTTATAGCTGTAGGGCTGGCACACAGACTGTAGCATGTTAGTAATGCCTTTGATGCTGGAACCATTAAAAACTTGAAGTTTCCTCATTCACTTGGCCAGAGTTACAGGGTGCATCTTTTTGCTAGGACTTTTAAGCATATTTATGGGTGTTTGTTTTTTCACAGGCAATAAAAGCAGGACTGGTTTTGTGTTTCACATTCATAGTTAGCTAACAAGCCCCTTGGTTTGTTTAGGGCTACTAGCATAGCATAGTGTAAAAGACCCTATCATACAAGCAAAGCAGCTAAAATGCACCAGTCTATCTTTCTCTACAGCAACTCTGGCTGTCAGTAGTGGGTCATCTAACCTGGGATTGGGAATAAGTTTTGATTACACAATGTCACTGCCTTGTCACTACTGTCCCAGACCGCTGACTAGAGTTAGCTAGTTAGCTAACGTTAGCTAACACCGCCCTTCATCATAGTATTTGCTGTATGAAATCGTATGAAACACTTGTTCTTTACTAATTTTGGGTTGCTGAGTTTATAAATAATATCCATTTTGCGCTATCATGTGACATCTTTTCACAAATGGCAATTGTAAACGTGATCCAGATGTTTTTTTGCTATATCTGTGGATGCCAGGCGTGTGTGGAAAACCTCCGAGCATGGACTAAGGGAAAGAGAGAGTGCTTGGGTTTTGGTATTCCAGTGGTATGGAGGGAGCCACAGATATTTTTTATTGGTATTTTTGAACTCATCATTGAATTAGGTAATATCAACTATTTTCTGGAAAAAAAAAAGCAGAAATTTTATTTTGTGATGCAGGATGGTGTAATAGCTCTCAATTGTTTTGACAATGAAGACAATGAAGAGTCTTTTGTCTTTCACCTCCCACATTACAGATTCATTGATTGATCCAGATCATGAAAACATCTAACTTTCTGTAACTTTTTGCACTTTCATGTTAGTGACAGTGTGGGGAAGGATTCTCTATAAGACATATGTTAAACATTGCTGAAGTGGAGCTCTGGCAGGGACTTCAGAGTTTTTAGTAATTGAAATATTATGGTGAGTGTTGTGTATGGATCAGAGGAGCCCAAAACTCTTAGTTTGTTCACATACCACTGTTTTTCTTCTTTTTGAGAGGTGATCTAAATATATTCATGGCTTGAAAGAGAATGAAAGTTAATAGGTTTGTGCTAACCAGTATATTGGGTCAGTGTTTTTCCCTTCAAAGCACAGTGCTGGCCACCTTACTGAAAACTATGAATTAAGACTATAGACTGCTGATAAAAGATGGATGTAGCTACCGTGATGCCACCCACTGACTTGAGGGTCATTTTGAAGCCCCGAGATGATCGTTTTTGCCTTCACCATCTTCGTGTTTTGGAAACCGGATGCGAAGAGCAAGAGTTCACGTTCATTGGCTAATGACTTGTCAATCACAAGTTGTTAGCCAATTAAATACATTTAAAGATAATCCTGGTTGAAGGAGCCTCACTTTTCAGACCTGGAAGCATAAACAGTAAAAAAGATGGACGTAGCTTCCTGGTTGGAAAAATGAAGCCAATGCGGGAGTGCCTAAAAACCTGCATTCTATCTGGAGGCCACCAGATGGCGATGGCTGTGGTTGCAAAAAGGCTTCCAGTCCTATTGAAGTCTATGGGGAAAAAGGCTTTCTTTCCTGACCTCTGGAAACACTTTGCTGCTGAGTTCATGGTCTTAATCACTCCTTTTGGGTCATACTGAATAAAAACATTATCTATTTTGTAAATCTTGGTCATACCATGTTTCAAACAGGAGGATTAGCCCTGTTATTTTCCGGTCATTGGCTAATGTCTCGTCAATCACAAGCTGTTAGCCAATGAGCAAGTGGGTTCACAGTCAGACCCGCCCCCCTCGTCACATTCGGTTTCTTGCAATCAAGATGGCGACAGTGGAAATGCTCCTCTCGAGGATTCAAGACAGGAGTTCAGAAACCAGCGGGTGATGTCACGGTAGCTACGTCCATCTTTTATAAACAGTCTAAAATTAAGATTAAAGTACTGGCATCATGTGACATATGCAAAGCATTGTGTTGTCATGGACACAGTGGGGATTGCACATAGGTAACACTATGGCTCTGAGGCTGACAGGAGGAAGTCTGAGAGTGTGTGTGTGTGTGTGTGGTACCATCTCCAACTCCTCCACCCGCAGCTGTTTACGACATTTCAGAGAAACCCTCTGCTCTCTGGCCTCCTGTAGCGTGTCGTTCCTCACTGTGGTGCTGAGGCAGATGACAACATCCACCCTGCAGGGTCACACACAGAGACACTTATGTCCATTTAAATCAGTTCAACTGGGTGTATAAAACAAAGGCCAAGTTCAAAAACACTTTGCACTTTTCTCATTGCTTTCATGGAGTTTGAACTCACTTTTTCTTGATGTTTGGACACAAGCGCAGAACATCCTCCTTGCAGGCCATCTTGAACTTATAGGAAAACCGGAAATCCTTCATCTGAATCTGAGAGAGGCGCACAGGGATAGAGAGAAACCTTGATATTTATCACTTTGCGCAGCACCCACACATATGAGAAGGTCTGTATCATACACAACCAAGATTATTAAGAACCCCCAAACTATAAAATATGCAAAATTAGAAATGTTTTGTAAGTAAAGATACTCTTGTATGTATGAAGTAAGCAAGCCTAGATAATTTTACAGTTTATTATCATTATATTTATGCTGTTCTTGCCTTGGTTGATGACTTTTTGTTTACTATTATAATCACAAGTTTTGTTCTTTATTATTCACATGTTCTGTAGTATTATCCCGTTTCACTTTTCACCATTATTTGTGTTTGTTTTATTCTTGTTGTCACTATCGCTGCTGTCGCTATTAAATTAATGTAAAAGTGAAACTCAAAAACAATACTAGAATATTAAAGCCGCTGTTAGTTTGCCGACTGTTTGACAATAACACTGGAAATCAAAGACAAGCACAACAAGGAAAAAAAGTTATCAGAGGGTAACAGATATTTTCATGATTACTCACCAGCTGGAAGTGTGTAACGCCGACTGCACACTTGTCGTTCATCTCCTTCTGGTGTTTATTCTGAACCAAACACTCCATCAGATCACCTGTGTCGATCTGGTTATCAGCTACATCCTGCACACACACACACACACACACACATATAATAATACTTCAAAATATTTTTATTTACATGAAATTCAGGGAAATAAGTAATATGAAATTTAAATAATCTGAAAAATATGTCCTCTTAGTGGCAGTACGAGAACAATCATCCAGTCTTCTTCTTAAAACATAAACTGTCATAACATGTATTCATATATTCTCCATTAGAATTACATTCACAAGAAAAATAATAGTTAGCTAAAAATTACTTGTTTTTTGGCAAGTGTGCAAGACAAAAGTCTGAAGTTTTACAACATACAGGGAGTGGCAGCTGCGAGCAGCTGAAACACACATCATAATGCAGCCTGTGCAACTTCAGGATTTTAGGTTTGAAGGCAAAATGTTTTCAAATCTCTCTAACACAATGTCCACTTATTATGAGGAACTTCACAATATATGCTCACATGGCAGTGTGCCTGGATGACGGGCTCACAGGCTCTGATGAGCAGAGCGTCTATCTGGATGTCCTGAACAACGAGACACACACAGACAGATCAAAATGTGCAGGTGAGACAAGAGTTACATGTAACAGCACTGTTTTAGTAACAGCTCCCTCCTGGTTTCAGTTTAGTTTTGCTGACCTCGGACTCCAGCTCTGTCAGGTTGCCCACAACGTCCCTGCAGGTGGACACCAAGTCCTCCAAATGATCCTGCAGACACTCCAGCTCCTGGACAAAAGAACACATTCAATACACAGGATAAGCATTTCAACCATTACAATGCTTTATTACTTATGTAAATTTAGACAGGAAGAACTCCTCTGAATAGCCCCTTGCTGTTGCAAACCCCTTGTGTGAACTCCTGCGCCTGTGGCCTGTTCACGTGAAACAAACTGCTTGGTAACCAAAATTGAGGTCCATATTACACCAATACGCTGTGGTTTTGTTAGTAACCCATTCCAGCCCTCCTTCCATGAAAACACTGTGTGTACATCAAAGGCTATTTAAAGTCAGGGTCTGCAGAATGACATTAGCCAAACCAACAGAGAAGTCTAGCAGATATCAGCAGCAGTAACAGTTGCCGCGTGTCTCACTTGTCCAGCGTCTGTCTTCTCGCTGCACCACTTGCCGAGGTCGGTCATGCAGCGTTTCTGCAGCTCTGGGTCCAACTTCACATCCAGCGCCCTCTGGTGGAGAATCCTCTGAACCTCCACCTTACAGTCCCGAGATAACTGCAAACACAGGCATACAGCACAAAGTTTGAACACACTCAACCATTCATAATTTTGTTTCTGTGAGGACCCATGATGACATAATGTATTACCCTGGCTCTGAGGCTGCATTCAGAGTTGCAGTAATTGCCAGTTTCTGATTTATAATTAACATTTATGTCACAATCATTTGTCATTTTCCTAGCAGAAGGGCAAAAGCTCTGAGAATACTCTTTATGGAGCATTCCCTGTAGGCATTGCAGTTTTGTGTTTGTTGACGTAGCTGGTTTGTTATTTGTTCATTTAAATTCTCAGTCTGCTCACTCACTCTCCCTCAGGGTGGGGCCCAGGTATCCCTGGTGCAAGGGTGGTGGATTTCTAGGATTTATCATCATAGTGGTCTTTTGGATGGATGGATGGATGGATGGATGAATGCATTATTGAACTGAACTGCCCTACAGTGGATTAAACATATTTCACAGAGATATACAGTATGAACTCTATATATTTTACTAGATTAAAGGGGGCCTATTATGCATGATTGATGGTTTAACCCAATCCTTATCTATCTTATAATTGGCCTTTGTCTCATTGTCTACCTTAAACAAGGTGTTTAAGGGAACTGTCCCTTTAAGCTAACTTTCTGATTGGATGCCCCTTGCAAACAGAAGGTTTAAACAACAGGTGGGTGGTTCTATGCTCACAGACAGAGCTGTGTGTCTCTGATAACCATATCAGAAATGTGCAGATGGCTGCTCCTCCCTGAGCCTGGTTCTGCCGGAGGTTTCTTCCTGTTAAAAGGGAGTTTTTCCTTCCCATTTTCACCAAGTATTTGTTGACAGCGGGTCGTCTGATTTTGGGGGTTTTCTCTCTAATATTGGACGGTCTTTATCCCACAATACAAAGCACCTTGAGGCGACTGTTGTTGTGATTTGGTGCTATATACAGCTCTGGAGAAAATTAAGAGACCACTGCAAAATGATCAGTTTCTCTGATTTTGCTATTTATAGGTATATGTTTGACTAAAATGAACATTTTTGTTTTATTCTATAAACTACTGACAATATAACTCCCAATGAATCAAGCCACGTACAAGGTTATCCTGGAAGAAAACCTGCTGCCTTCTGCTCTGACAATGTTCCCCAACTCTGAGGATTGGTTTTTCCAGCAGGACAATGCTCCATGCCACACAGCTAGGTCGATCAAGGTGTGGATGAAGGACCACAAAATTAAGACCTTGTCATGGCCAGCCCAATCTCCAGACCTGAAACCCACTGAAAACCTCTGGAATGTGATCAAGAGGAAGATGGATGGTCACAAGCCATCAAACAAAGATGAGCT
>VUQI01037443.1:2093-14971 GCA_015106735.1 Paratilapia polleni
TCTGCCAGTGATCTCTATGACATCATACAGAGCCAAAAGTGGTCCTGTTTTATCCACACGGCTGTTTATACTTTTCATGTCTTCATCAGAGAGTATCTCTTTATCTATGTTTGGGCAGCAAGATATTGGTTACATATCCCAAAAATAATATTAAATATTAGCCACAAATTAAATAATCAGCAGAAATGTAAGCACACAAATTATTAAATGGATTGAAAAGATTTTTACTGCCTCCATGACACTTGCCCAGCTCTGTTCTGCTCAGCAGGTCAGAGGCCTTTAGCCACAGCTGTCTATGGGGTTTCCTTTGCTCTGAACTCATCTCAGGTGTGCTGTGGTTCTTTATTCTTCATTACCTCTTCAATCAAGCGCAAAAAGATTTCTTCCCTTCTGAGAGCAAAGGTGGGAGGGATTTGTCTTGGATGGTGAAACTTTCTCTGTTAACACTCCTCTCTCCACAGTAAACAATGATAAAAAGGAAGGGAGCAGTTTAAGAGAATGTTCCCGGTGGACACACAGCCTGACTTATCACAGCCAGCTCTCCTTTGAAGAGAGCTTCTTAATCTCAGTTTGGCCCACTGGCTGAATAAGCAAGTAAATGTCATTTCGCTTATCTGTCCTTTTTTCCCCTTCTTCACTCTGATTCACAAAATATTTGTGATTTACATCTTCACATTTCTTCAACTCCATTGTTACCTCTCATTTCTTATCCTTCTTCTTATCCTCTTAATGTGTTTTCGTGTGCTGATAAATGCATCCAACAAAAATATTCCCCACAGCTGAGCAACACTGGAGTGTTTCCTCAAGTTGTACAGAGAAGTCAAGGCCAAAACAGATTTTAGGAGAGTGAGAATATGGTTGAGGAAAACCAGGCTTTTCACATGACAGGATATACAATGATAGTTCATGTGACAGGTTGTAACTCTGTCCACCATGGACAGCCATCTACTGCAACAGGTTGGCGGGTGAGGGATAAAGAGAAGAGGAAAAAAGGAGCATATAGAGATACAAGGAGAAAACATAAACTATGGGAGAGACACAAAAGGTAGCGAAGCATCAGGAGTGAAAAGAGGGGAGTGGAGACAAAATGTTCAGTACATCATGAGAAGTCCCCCAGCAGCCTGAGCCTGAATCAGCATAACTCTAATCAGCATAATTCAGGGTCATTCTAAGATACTTTGGCCCTCACCCAGGGGCGGCTCTACTGTGGTGGCATAGGGTGGCATTTGCCACCCTGAAATAATCTTTTGCCACCCCTAGTGCCACCCTAGTTTTGCATATGACAATATTGTTTTGGTTTGAGTAAGTCTAGCTATAGTTAACACTGAATATGGATTCTAAAACTGAATATGTCCCATAACATTACCCTCCTTCCTTGGAAAATGGTTCACCCTATAGCTTCCCCTCCAAACTGCTTATTTTTGTTGTCAATAGTAACTGATACTCTGGCCTAGTGTTATTATCCCAATAATGAAAAATGTGGTTTAAATTTTTCTACATGAAGTGGTAATGCTTATTTGTTTTATAGGCTATACAGTACATAAAATCAAAATTCATATAATTTTTTTATGTAACTGACATGTTTAATTATTTGGGCTAATGCCAATAAGAAAGTTATAGACTATGTTTATATGAAACATATGTATACTTACTGCATTTAATGTATTTTAACCATATATGTTACATGTTTGTGAATGTAACGCCTGCATATGTGTAAAGAAATGGCTTTGATTTTGCCACCCCATCTGATCTCCACCCTAAGAAAATTTCTCCAGATCCGCTCCTGCCTTCACCTGCTACAGGGGCATGGCTAACTGTTGCAGCTACTGGTTTGTTTTTAACTGTTTCCAATTCACTAAGCATGGCCTCCGAAACTATGAAAAGGCTATGTTTATTAGCACTAAAGGGGGGGGTGAGTGGTAGCTAAACATTTATCACACTGAGAAGGAGAGTGCTCAGTGTGAGTGAAACAGCTGGAGAGCTAGAAGCTGTTGCTGATGTTGCTGGTAGCTAAGCTAGCGGACCTAAAAATAATGAAAATGTTTGTAAAATAAACACTATGGCTACCTACAGTTTACAGCAAGTTAAGCTGGACACATGCTTTCAAAAGGAATGTATTTTACAGTTTGAAATAGGTCGCTATGTAGTAGATCACTATTAATCAAGCTAATAAGAACAAGAGGAACAGAAAGAGATACAATACCACAGAACACCAACACCATTCCTTTACTTATTCAGAGAAAACTGAATAAGTAAATTAATATAATTATTCCCACCCAATAGTAATGATAGTAATAACTATATACCAGTTATGGAAAAAAAAGAATTACTAATAATACTCATTAAGTAAATAAGAAAAGAACTGTAGTGAGAAAAGTAAATTGATAAATGGGAAAAGGGGATTTACAACTGATACTTAGAAGTGTAATTAAATATGATGTGTAAGAGCTGATTAGGTGTAGTGTGATATTGCGCATAAGAAAATTATAGATATATAGTATGTATTTTTTGAATTTATTAAGCTTTAAGTTCTTTAACTTTAAAAAAAAATCACTTATTTGAAGGTCTGTAATACAGCTTCCAAAACAACACTGCTTGTATTGGAAAAGATTAGATAGTTAGTGACATGTGATTTTGAAACATTGGCAGATATTTTTAGAAGTACCCAGAGTTTCCACTGCATGTCCATTGCGGAGGGTGCTTTGGGGGACAGATGGAATATGCCTCAAATCAGAGCACATGTTCTTTGCTTCTGACACTTTTAGCTGTAGTAACACCTTGTCACATCAGTCATTGTCACCCACAACAGGACCTTGACAAATTCCATTTGTGTCTAAATGACTGACAGTGAAAGCTCAAAACACAACTTGTCTTATGGCAGTAAGTATGGCTTTCTAATCTGCTCAGGATACAGATGACCGTTCTCAAGAATGCTGAATGAGTTTCTCCCCATTTGACAAAATTGATGAAGTCGAGATAATTTTCAAAAGCTTTTTGGCAAGAAAATCCAAAGTACTGATCATTTACTACCATAACCAACTCATCGTGTTTGCTTAAGAAAGTATTCAGTATCCTGTTAACTGTCAGTCTGACTGGAAGTCATCTTCAGGTCTCTGCACAGGGGTTCTCTAGTCTGGTCTGGCTTTTGGCTGGGTAACTCTAAGACAGACAGAGTCTTGTCCTGAGCTACTTCAGCATTGCAGTGGCTGTATGCTTTGATTCACTGTGACCCTGATAAGTGAACCATCGCCAATGTGACTATAAGTCACAGTAAGGATGTTTAAGCCAGATAATGAGCAGTGCATTGCTATGGTGTTGTCATACAGAATACTTTTACCCAGATAGCTAATTTTTTTCATAAGATCAAATAATCTTTTCCTTCATGCTGTGGATCCTGTGCCATTAACTCGAGAATCCTAAAGATCTGTGTGACGCACTGCTGAGATGGCTGTTTTGACAGGTTCTGGATCTCTGCAGAGGACTTCTGTAGTTCCATTAGAGACACCTCTCTGTACAAGGCTCTACTTGCTCAGTTACTTATTTTAGCCAGACTGCCAATTTTAAAGTCTCCTGATGGGTCTAAACTTTCTCTGTTTCATTATTACTGAGGCCACAGTGGCCTTATAGTGATGTTATACCTTTGCCCTCATTGATGCCATGCCACAGTTTTATCACAGAGGTCTACAGAGAATTCATAAGGCTTCATGACTTGTTTTTTGTCCTGACAAGTACTGTAAGGTGTTGTACCGTAAATTCACAGTTGTGTGCTTTTCTAAAACACACCGATCAGGCCACCTGCCTACTATTGTGTTGGTCCCCGTTTTGCTGATCATACGCAAAAAACTGTGATGATCTGTGTATTCTGACACCTTTCTATCAGAACCAGCATTAACTTCTTCGGCAGTTTGAGCTACAGTAGCTCGTCTGTTGGATCGAACCACATGGACCAGCCTTCACTCCCCATGTGCATCAGTGAGCCTTGGCTGCCCATGACCCTGTTGCCGGTTCACCACTGTTCCTTCCTTGGACCACTTTTGATTGATACTGACCCCTGCAGACTGAGAACACCCCACAAGAGCTGCAGTTTTGGAGATGCTCTGTCGTCTAGCCATCACAGTTTGGTCCTTGTCAAACTCGCTCAAATCCTCACACTTGCCCATTTTTCCTGCTTCTAACACATCAACTCTGAGGACAAAATGTTCACTTGCTCCCTCATATATCCTACCCACTAACATGTGCCATGATGAAGAGATAATCAGTGTTATTCCCTTGACCTGTCAGTGGTCATAATGTTATGCCTGATCGGTGTATATGCCATTCCATCCAAGTTTAAAACACATCTCAAGGATCATTAAAGGAGACGGGATCCATCTAACCATAGTTTGTAATTTTTAAAATGTTTTTAAATAAAATTGTAAAAAGGAAAAATATTTGACATTCTGGGTTTTTAAATGTTAATAACAAACAGACGTCTGCTTCATCCATTAGAAATTAAATCCACAAGACTCCAGGGTGCAGAAAGAAAACTCTTAAAGCAGTGTGATGGTCTTATGCTGCAAAGCATTATACAGAAAGCAAGGCAGCATCAATACTCGGACATACAATGTCTGTGACATTAACATGCAGTTGCCTTTCAAAACCAGTCCATTATTGCCATCAGCATTATAACTTTCATGTTGAACACAAAACGTTTCAATTTATCGTCACTGTTAGTTGAAGGATACTTGCACACTACACAAAGGGAAAATGTGGAACTTTGTTTTTTCACAGTCAGTCTGCTTTTTAACAAAGTATATTCTCACATGAGTTTTTTGACATGCATGAGAGAAGAATCATAATCAGGCAAAATCTCCAAGTACAGAGTGAGAAGAATAACAATAATCATATTATAATAAGTAAGACACTTAATAATAGATTGTAGAAAAAGCCCAAAGCAGCATAATGAACAAAGATGTATAACAGTGGAGTCATTCCTTTCTGCCTGTTATATAAGAAGTATGTCAGACTTACCAACAAAGGTGAACTTCCAAACAATTAAACGTATTTTTTGAATTGTACTCAGTCATTGGGGTAATGAAATGCTCATTTACACGACCCTTTTGTTCTCGGTAGATTGTGTTACAATCAAAACTGTATTTTGGATCAGGACTATTGACCTTTTTATGCAATCTTGGTCACTTTTACAGACACTAAAACACTTTAACATCGAAAGGAGTATTATGCTGCTGCCTCTAACACACCATCAAAACCACAAAAGCATTTTTTAAAAATAAATCTGAAACATGTACATTCAACACTCACAGCAGATAACTCCTTATGCTTTTAGTATTGATGTCGGTATAAAAAAGATTAAACAACTGCTAAAAGTTATGTATAAATTATATTTTTCCCACGTCTAAACATACTGATTTCCTTGCTGCTCAAAACGAGGAAGGATTCAGTCTTTGCAGGTTTCAGGCAGACTGATTGTGCTCTATTCATTATCCTTCCAATAAGCTAGTGGGACAGGCCTAGTGAAGCATTTGTACACGAATCAGCCACGAGTCAAGTTCTATTCGCTTGAGACATTGAAAGTGAACTCCTTGACTGTAAGTTGTGTGTATATGTGCTTGTGTATTTCTACCTTTGTGAAGACCTTGAGTTTTAGACCATAGGAGTGAGACATTGTTTTTGTATTTATTGGACTGGAGCCATATTTAGTTCAGCAAAATGTCAGCCCTCACCTCCTAAAATTATGCATTTTTGGTTTTTGAGTAAGGAAATTTTCTTCATTTCACATTTCTGTTGAAAGCAACAAAATTTTGCTTAATTCATTTGCCTGTTCCATATTTAAACAAACATCCCTTTTGATCATCAAATGGTAACTTGGAAAAGTAAGAACACTTGTCTGAACCACATTGCTTCAGTGATTAAATTGTACTGAAGAATATTTTGGGCAGTTTTGAACTCTGAATGTTTTAGAGTGTGAGGGTGTTTTGGCTACTTCCCACACCTTTATAGGATATATCTTTGAGAGCATTTACCAGCCAGTTCTAATTTCTGTTTGAAAATGGTTAATAACCTCACTTTCCAAAGTTTTTTTTTTTTTTTTTTTTTTTTTTTTTTTGTAATTGGGGTTTTTTTTTTTTTTTTGCATTGGCGTAAGCTAGCCACTGTCTTGGAGGAGGTCTTTACCTTTTGCAGGGCAACTGGCTGACATGGGATGGTTGTCAGGGAATGCAGCTCAACCAAGTCCTTCGCCTTTCTCACTCTCTTTCTCTGTGTTTTTGTTAGTTTATTTTTAATAGATTATAATTATATGTAAAGGAAGACTCAACCAATATTAGTGAAAGTTGACAGATGACCTTGTCATCTGTCAGACTTTCCTACCAGATGTTCTGAATAAACTACTTTGTCTTTTAGAAACTGGTGTATTTAAACGCATTCTTAAGTCATTTAATTGTACACAGTAATTAGCTATCAAAATTCTATAAGGATTTTCACATTGACCTTCCATTTTCTTAACCACTTATCTAATTTAGGGTCGTGGGTTGGCTGGAGCCTATGTCAAGCTGTCAAGAAGCAGAGTACACCATAGATAAGTCTTTACTCCATCACAGAGCATTCACACCTACAGCAAATTCAGAATCACCAATGAACCTGACAACCCTGCAGGCACAGGGAGAACATGTAAACTCTACACAGAAAAGTCCCAGCTAGCTGGTGGCTTCGAACCAAGGACCTTCTTGCTGCAAGGATATAGTGCTAACCACTGCACCCCTGCGCCGCTCATACATCTTGTAACTTCAGGAGAATCATCAGACATTTTCCAAAGTTGTCCTTTGCACATGTAGCACACAGCAGGAAATGGGCAGATATGTTCTAAGTACTGGAAATACTCTGTGGGGTTTAAGTGAAGATAGAGTCATTCTTTTCTTACATCGGCTAATGTATGATCTAATGTCAGAAATTTGCACCTCACATGTCCTAGAACAGTCAAGCAGGTCCTAGAACAGTTCAGGGCTGTAGTGCATGTGTGAAAACTGCTGCATTGTGCTTTATAGCTACTGATATAAGATTGGATGAAAATAAAGCTCTTTGTTATGTAGGTGATTGTGTATTTCACTGGTGTCAACACTTTACTCAGTGGCACAAGGTTTGTAGTGACTAATTCAAATAAACAGCAGGCTTTCACACAGAGGTTATCACTCCAAAGGTACTATCACTACTAGCACATGCACAGTATGTGTACCAAAGGAGGAATGAGGAATCTTATTTACATGTGCCTTCTTGGCTGGCTCTCTAATTATAGGCACTTCTAAGCCTGCACTACAGAAATCAATCATATGGTTTTGTTCAGAGTTGAGGGGTGAACTTCACAATGAGCGTAAGGCTGCTGAAGCCCAAGGCTAGCTTCAAATTTGACTTTCCTTTTCTTAGCCTAAGTGACAGAAATTCCTGCTTCTGCTTATATTTCTGTCCCTCTGTTTCCTGTTCACATTTGTCTAGGAAAGATGGAAAATCCAAATCTGTCTGAAATGTCAGTCAAACAACTGACAGGATTTTAAAGACAGACTTTACTGGTGCGACACTGATGTGTAGTGTGAAAATGCAGAGGCCCCTTGAGTTCATTATTCACTCTGCTCCCTGATGTTAGCCAGCTAAAGTCTTTGATGACAACAGAGGGTTATAAGGTCATGGGGCAATATTTCATCCAAGTTATTTCATTTAAAGTATCAGCTCAGAGATTTGAACTTTTTACGAAGAGCATGAACAATTTATGTGTTCTGCCTTCTTTGTGGCACCAACAACTCTTATATTGATGTATTTGGTATTAGTAAAATACTAAAGGAACTTAATTCCATCTAAAGTTCAGGAGAATGTCTCCCTCTGAACCTAACTACATTAAAATAACATGTTGGACCCTTGGGTATAGTTCTGAGAAAGATTAGTAAGATGAAATCTCATAAACAGAGGTCATGATTTACATATCAAAAGGGAATACTAAACTTTAATATTGGTCTCTTTGAGTGATGGTATGACCTCAATACTTCTTAGCCTAAAGAGCTCAAAGAAAACCTGCCGACAGGGCACTGGGTGAGAAAAGGAGGAGCATCATTCATTCTTGGAATATTGGTATTTTATCTCATCCTGAAAGCAAAGCCTAAAGGACCATATAATAATCACTTCAACACAATCTCACCACAATGCTTGCTGATTCATTCTTGTGTGTGGGGGGGAACCAAAAAAAAAAAAAAAAAAACGTATTGAGATATTTGCAAACACAGCCGAAGCCTTGAGCCTTTTAACGTTTATCAGTAAAGCTCTTTAATATGCCTCTTCAGCTCGGCAAAGCTTCCTCTGAGGGTTTTCACGGGGAAATTACCTGTAATACCAGAGTTGTGAATGCAGAATGATTATCCACATCCTCTTTTTCTCATTACTGCCTTATCAGTTGAGAACAGTTCTCTGAGGCTGAAGAGCAGTCGAAGAAAGGGGCTCGGTCTGTACGGCTGGCTTTGAGGATGTAATCTATGAAAAAGTGACAGTTTGCCCTGGCACAAATCTCATATTGGGCCCAAAGGGTATCTAGTGCACTGTGAGTTTCATAATCCTTCATTACCTCTTATAATCACATACAAGCAAGAGAGTTGTGCAGATAAGTACTGTATGGCAAAGCAATAGATGGAGTACGATAGGGAAACAATTTAGTGCTGCTGTTTAGAACTTACTGGACATTCAGAAACACCTCATCATTACTCTCTAACCATGTTATTATTGTCATGTTTATAACATACTTAATGAGTTTAGCTATCTGTTGATCATTAGAATTAAGAGACAAAATAAAATGTTGCTTAGTTTTGTCTTTAAAAAATAAAATTAATGACCCTCACAAACAACTTGCACACACCCAGTTGATACTGGCTTCATTCTCATTTTTGATGCTATCACTGAGCCTGCAGCAGAGCAGAACAAATGGTGCACTAACACGACTATTTCACACTGCTGAGACTATCAACACTACCAAAAAAAGACAGCTCAACCCTGAACCCTGTTATTTGTGTCATGTTTGATGAGTTCGCTTTTAAAAATTGAAATTATTTTCAGTGAAACAACCATGGCCACTGATCAAAGCTGCCTTTTCTGCACTTCAGTGTGCACTTTAAGTGCAAGGGGACCACAGTAACCTCAAGAGCCCTCCTAAGTTATAGATGCTGTCATGGGAGAGCCACATTTTGTTGATTAAGTGCTCAGCTCAGACGTATTGCCTCACATCTTTACACATATCTGATGAGCTTGACTGACGCCACCATTATTACAATTGCTGTTTTTGTTCTATGCCTCTGAACTGGAGCTGCAGGCTTATTTAAAGTTAAAAGCATAACAAGTTTACAGCCTGCAGCTAAATATTTTTCACACGTGAATGGAAAGAGAGACAACAGCAAATAACTAATGTATCTTATCAGGAGAAAAACGTGAGCTGCATAGAAAGACCAAACTGTGGTCTGAATATCAGCTCTGTGGACAGTCTACCCACCCTGAGTTTTTAACATGAGCCTACACTGTTAACAAAAGAGTAATGTTAAACTCAGTGACAGCAAATGCACCATTCAAAAACTCACAGAGGAGACAGACAATGGGTGCCACAAACCATTTTTTGCATGTTAGCTGCCATGGGTTTGACCCGGCTGCGCAGTCTATTGTGCTGGGCAACAATCTGTGAGTGCTCCTTCACCCCGAGTCCTGGAAGAAAACACAAATGCTCATTTACCATACCTCTACTGCTGTCACTGTGGCAACTAAATGCAAATGTACTGGAGAGAGAGAGGGTAAAACTTGGACCATAAAGTCTATCATGATCAAACCCAGGGGTCTTAAGTTAAACACAAAACAATTCATTCAAAGCAATTTTTGTAACTTTTTTTTCCCATATATTGGTAGAATTCTTATGTTATTTGGAGATAGCCAATATAAAACTGTTATTAATATAGGCTTACTGAACATGTCTTAAAACAACAAGATTTATCTGCTGATCATACTGTAGGCCTATGTAACTATATAATAAATAAACAGCAACAATGTGTCTGCTTGTTACTACTTTTTAATCAAATGGCTTTATTACTTATAAAGACGTTAAAGTAAAGTATTACCAGCTCACCTTACTTTGAACTCTTTTTCTCTCTAATATCGTAGGGTCTTTAGCCTACAATATAAAGCGCCTTGAGGCGACTGTTGTTGTGATTTGGTGCTATATAAATAAAATTGAATTGAACTGAACGGAATTATATGCTAAATAAACGCAGTGTAATAGATTAACTTAAATGTTTACTGTAAGGACGTATTATGGCTACATTTCATTGCACTGCTGACTGTGATCTGTAGAGCATCAAATTCACTTCTTACCTTTTTAAGCATTACATTTGAACACGTTTTACAAAAAAGTTTAAGAGTGGACTATATGATTCAATTTAAGGTAGCACTACTTTAAAGCAGGGTAGCCACGTTAATTGGGAGTTTGCTGCTTTGCCAGATAAATTTAGTCTGCAGGAAAGCACATTTTAGTTAAACTAGCCTTTTAGCACCTGTTCCCAGCATGAGAATAAAAACTCCCACCTCTAACCAGCTAGAATGGTGTTGTCAAACGCCTACGCTTGGACCAATTTAAAATGTGTGTGAATTGATCACCCTGCATTAGAGAGATGTCCCTTGTGGCCACCTGACTTCTCTAAGACTTTAATTGTGTTTACCGCTGGTGGGGAAAATCCGGAGGTCCGGTGTCTCTGCCATTATCCGGTTCGCTGAGGTAAAAGGGCGCAGAAGAAACCAGACGACAAACACATCCAAACTCAAGGACGCTGTTACCGACCCCATTGTGAACTCCTGCAGCGTCTCCACCAACAGCGCCCACTTGCTCACTGCTATCCTTTCCTGCCTCTCTGCTCCTCCGCTCCCTCTTTTATCTTCACCGGCTCAAGCGCTTTCACCTCGGGCTGCAGCACATGCCACTGACTATTCAGAGAGGAATTTACTACTCTTGCAAGGACTGCAGACGTGCTGTAGAGTATCTATGTCGTTTTAATATATTATTGAGTTATGATTCATGTAATCCCTGTGTTTTATTTCTTTTTAAAGCATCTCTACTGCCCTTTCAACAGGTTATAAACGCGTCCATGTAAAAGTTTATATAGACTGAGCTGTCCTTCCAGAAGAATTAAAAATGAAACAAAATATTTGTCAATACCGTATATAAACGGTTTTATCTTAAAATACACGTCCATTAATCGCATAATATTACAATTGTCCAAATGCTGTTTTGTTTCTCAAGAAATGGAAATAAATGTACTTATTTCCCCATATTTTATAAATTGCTGTAGTTTGTAGTGCAAACATCATAGCAGAAGAACAGTCAAAGCTGAGTGCCCCCATTTAATACATTTGTACACACACCATTATGATGCCTTAACATGTGAGCATGCTACCATTGTTGTAACTGGTTGAAGTCAAAATAATTTTAAAACACCAATTAGTGATTTAAACTACAATATTTCAAGAATTCTGTAAGCTCATTTTGGGATGCATGTGACAGATCATGATCTGCAGAGAATAACAATAGTTTTCAAATAAATGTGCAAGGCAGTGGATTACAAGAATAAAGAATAGTACTTCAGTACATTTAAAAATAAATGCTCAGTTTGCCTGCTTTCCAAAACTGACAGAAGGTGTGTTGCCACTTACTGTCAGACACTGAAAGGAAAACATATGGCTTAATTGTTGCTATCATTCTAATTGATGGATTGTTGGCGTTGAGGCACTGATTTCTGTTTTTCAAATAATGTATCTTCATTTCTGAGTCATGACCACTGAGGCGTGGGGTGGAATTCTTTCACATAATAGTATAGCAGAACATGAGGTGGCAGTGGTATAAAAGACTAGAAATGTCTGTGTAAAGGTACAGGATGGTGCTGTCTGGGTGCCTGTTTAGACTTGGTGACAATGTTTTTTATGGACCCAGTAGAGGAAGCATGAATCATGAATCTGTGGGGTGATTCAGTGTCTGGAGATGACTGCAGCATGACAAAACAGAATCACACTCATTTCTCTCCTTTGTGGTCTGAATGTATTGTGCACTGAGGATTCAGTCCCCTGGCTGTCTGCTTGTTTCCTATCCCTTTGAGTTTGCTGCATCAGTAAGGGACAGTCTGACTCCGCTGAGCCAAATGACCAGTCTGTTCAAGGCTCAGACAAACACCACCCACAAAGATGATTTCTCAGGTAAAACCAACAACCAAAGGGAGGACCAAAAGCTTCTTCATGCTTGAGTTCAAAGCAGTACTCAAGGTCTCAATACATTTTCAATAGCAGTGTTGACTGCTCACACTGGGAACAAAAGTCCATTTCTACAATAGGTGTTTTCTCTAGCATATCCTTACCATTTTATTCAAATGATCAGATTTCCCCCAAAGACTGTTTTGTGATGTCATAACTTCAATTGTACTCCATACACAACCTTTGAAAAAAAGATGTATGTAGGTACCAGAGTGAAACTTGTAATTTAAATCTATTGCAATTTCAAAAGTGTCATTGTCCACATGTAGTTTTCTTTTGTTCAAGGCAAGAGCAGAGGTGGAGGTATAGTGCTTACAGTGATTAGACCACCTGTCATAAAAACGAGAATGACCATTCAGCATCATGAAATGCTTTAATGCAGACTCTGTCCTTTTCAGTGAGTTCTCGACGTTTTTACCATTTTGAACAGCAGTGAGGAATTTCAAACTGAATTTATGTTTTTATAGCCAAATTTGAGCTGGCACACTGGACTTCTCTGAGAAGTCAGAAATTAATCAAGCATAACATTCAACCACTAAAACTAATTTTTCTGTTCAGGAATACAAGTAAAT